>JBBPLT010000036.1:0-120249 GCA_038089955.1 Strobilomyces dryophilus | reverse complement strand
CATGGCGTTTCCCTAACTACTGCGAAGCATTCAGATATCGTCACGGTAGTCTCAGCGTCACCTCAGTTCCGAAGGGTGTTTCTAACATGTTCCAAGTGACACTCGCGAACATGGCGAGCATAATTCTTGCGCCCAACCTGTTTTTGACAGACTCCCCAACGACAATCGATCTTGGCGCCTTTACCCGAATTTATGATCTTATGGGTTCGCCGAAGATGCGCCGAAACGCTCTTGCAAGATACCTCAGCGTTGCACGTTCTCAAAAAACCTGCATCAGTCCACGGGCAATGGATAGGCTTCACGCAGGAGTGAACCTTTTGAGTTCGTGGTCATCTCGGATTAACGACGAATGGGTGTGTCTTACCTCTCGAGGCTCGGCGGTGCTTGCTGCTTCTGCGGCGTCATTCTCCATGCGCGTATCCATCAGCGTCGCACGGCACGAAGATTCTTCCTGTGCGGCGGGATTAGTCCCGAACAACATCTGCACTTCGAGGTCGAGTTTTCTTCGGTAAATTTGGTCGAGGGTCGTCATGGTCTGTCGAGCATATTCGGTGGGTGTATGGGGCTTCAAGGTAGTTTGCTTACATTCTCGGTCTGCATAGCACCTGCCCCATCGTCTTCTATGGCAACACTCCAATGGTCCAAACTGCCCTTGAAATACTTCAGAAACAGAAAACTACGAGAAATGGAATCCGAGAACATACAGCGACAGATTGCCACGGTCTTACGACGAAGGGGGTTTGTGACATGGTACCAGATCCAGCTTTACACTCTTTCCTGTGCACTGTGTCTTATATGTTGACGCTGCGCGCTCCGAAGTCCGGACAAGGGAGCGACCTTGGAGGAAAACTGAGCAGGCGACAGGCTGGCCGGCGCTTAACGCTTCTACCCCTGCGGCATCAAGGAGGCTGGCCCGTGTGTGAGTGGAAGATATCACCTCATGTTTTGGAGACGCAGGGCTCAACGATGTCGCTGGACTAGAACGCCCACGAATGGCGTTATTCCTAAAACCTCCGCTGCGCTCCTGCGACTTCGTGGCGCTCCAGGAGCACCGGGAAACGACAAATGATGGGCATCCGCGTTTGCATCCGATGCCAATGTGATCCCCGTACACGTGTGCTATCTCAGGGCCATGTGAACCGCGGAGATGCTTTTTAGACTCTGCGTGTCAGAAGCGACAGTTCGTGGCTGTCAAGCTGGCATTGAGCAGCCTCCGACGGTCTATATGATGGCTCCTACGCATCCAACCTCATAGTCGAAGCTATATTTCTCCAAGCTTTATGAACCACGCCAGCAATCATCGCGATTAGAGAACAAAGCGACTTTTTTTCTTTTAGATAAGCGGTATTTGTGGACACTACGGCAGACATACGACTACGTAGCGACCGCCTAGACTAGTCCTACATGGCACGCTTTGAGCGGCAGGGCCGAAGCCGCTGGTCAGAGGGAAAATGCATTTACACACGCCCTGCCGTGGAATAGGGGGTATGGGACTTCAGTCAACAGAGGGACGTGGCACCATAATTCCAACGGTTTTTGAACCCAGTTCTTGGGTAGCAGGGTCGGTGTCAGGGAGCATGGGTCGCCAGGTGAGACCGAAGAGCGAGGTATGGGCTTTGTGGGACATGCGCGCTATCCATCTATCTATTTGAAGATGTGAGTTAAGGCGGTCCGACCAATGCGCTTCAATTCCTCCGGGGGAGTGGCGCCAGTCAGAGATCATATGTTCGCATCCCAGACAAGGCGGGCAGATTCGGTTAAGATAATGGGGAGGAGCTGCATACAGGGTCTGGAGCAGGACTGGCATGCAGTGGTGGACTGAGGAATTGAGAGGGCCAAGGGAGCGGGAGGGGGTGCACAGGCGCGCGGTCCCAGAATTCGTTCTCTCGGGGCTAGGGCACGGGCATGTAGAAAATATGTGGTCGAAGGATTCCACCGGTGAGTTGCACCAGGAGCAGCTGGCTCGTTCTTCGTAGCCTCTTACATCCAGCCAACTTGGAGGGTGTCATGCATGGCATGGAAGAGGGAGGGCTAGATGGGTCGGTGGATGTCCGGGTGGGGGAACGATTTCCAGAGCGAGGAGTTAGTTTCGAAGTTTAATGGTGTAATAGCGTGCCAGTAGGTCGCAGGCCTCAACAGAGCAAGGTTGTTGCGGTGCACAGCGCAAGTGGTCAGTCTAGGGGGTCTGATGGTAGAGTTCGTAAGAGCTTGGGTCACAGCGAGTAGTTTTGCGCTGTTAACAAAGATGTTGCTCGGGACTTCGATGTCGATGTGATTGGCTTACAGGCCCAAAAGCGAGCTAGTCGGTCAGCTGTGTCGTTTCCTTTGTGTCCAGAGTGGCCCTTCAAGTTGCGCCACTGAAAGAAGGTTGGGGCCGCCCTGCCGCGGCCTGGAACCATTCTCGGTTCGCGATGTTGTCTTCCCAAGTTCTCAGATAAGTTTGGTAATGCAGTCGAGCACATAACGTGTCGGTGACACATTGGCTTGACCACAAGCGCCGTAACCAGGGATGCTGATGGCGCGGTTAAGGTGGCGGTTCTCAAACCAAACTCCAGCGCCATAGGCTGCACCACGCTTGCCTTTGTTGTGACAAGAGCCATCGGTGTAAGCAGTGATAATCAGAAGGGGTGGGCCACCAAGCCTCAGGTTCTCTATGTGGAAAGTAGGCTTCTCGGAGTGCTTACTTGGGTTGGCGAAGATACAGAATGATTCATTGGTGTTGTGTTTCGCTAAAATGGAGGGATTGAAGGTGACGTCTGACGGGGACATTGGCCAGCCACCTTTTCTCCGGTGGGTGGCAGAGTATGAGTCAAATTTAGGTTCCAGCCCACTTGTAATGTCACGAGCAAGGGCGGCCCACCCGTGCGGGGAAAACAAAGTAACTTGCCAAATTGCTCAGGGGAAGTGTGTACAATTAGTATGTAAAACAGACGTCCCATTGATGAACTCGAGCATCATAGTCGGCAGGCACGATGTCACAACCAATCACACTGCTAACTCAACGCTCAATTGTTGACCGGCTGGGAATCAGTCCGCTGTTGAGCCCGAATCGCACCAAGGCATATATCGTGGTCGCGTCTGTCGTACCCAAGGAGCTTTATGGAATACCCTGGACGACGGAGAAAGATGAACTGTATCAGCCATCGACCACATGACAGATTGATGTGACGTGCAATGTTATGAAGCGGTTCGCGGATGTGGGAGGGGCATCGAGGGAAGAACGAGGCAGTGGCCAGGGAAGAACGAGGCAGTGGCCAAGGAACGTAACAGGTAAGGCCTTGAGGCACGGCCATGTTATGGGCAGCTCAGTATGATATCACCACAAATGAGTTGGAAATACCGCATGGACTTGGGGATAGTACTTGAGATATCCAGGTTGTCACTGGAATGCATACCCCTGGACGTCGGTGGTATGGAATAAGTAATTGTGCGATAAACAGCATGACAAAAATACTCCTGGCTGCGTTATGGACTCAGGTGCGTGCCCAAGTTGTGGGAGCCTGAGAAACAAGTAGATCAAACCGACAGTCTGGAAGATTTAATTTGGTTGCCTCCGAACAAACCCAAGCGGTGAGGTCGTCCTGATCATGGAGACTGTCAATGGATGTTGTGGTGCGAATCGCTCACAAAGAGCTGAGATAACGTGATGTAGCGTGACATGAAGATCCGCGCCGCGTCTTCACGTGATCTCAATCCCTTTGAACCCGGCACCAGCTTAGGCGATGGTTGAGCGTCCTCGCTAGGTGTACTACTCGTCTTCTCTTGTTTCTGAATTCCGAGTCTCGTTTTACAGAAAAGTTATTCCTCTTTTTATGTAACGAGTCGATATATAATGTTCAAGTTATCCGGTCTTTCGTCACAGGCTCCCGTGAAGCGAGACTGCCGCCGAAGACGCAAACTTCACCATGATGTTCCGAGACTTCACGTAGCGGCAGAGACGTTCCATCAACATAGTAAGTACTGTCGATATACTGACTCGGAGGTCCTCTTTGGGACTCATTGAACTGCGATACGCTCGAGATGCGCCAACCAGACTCCATAAAGCATTCAGATCTTTACAGGAAAGAAAAGGTGTGGCTGTATACATGTACTCGTTACAAGTTACATTCTTTGAATTGGATCATTCGTAAGCCTATTCCATTGAAGAACCATTTATTCCTACTTCCGTCATCACATTGATGTCGGCGTCATTTTTACCCGCTTCGGTTCCAAAGAGTGTTTCTAGCATGCTCCAAGTGGCACTCGCAAACATGGCGAGTAAAATTCTTGTACCCAACCCGTTTTTGACATACGTCCCAACGGCAATCGATCTTGGTGCCTCCACCCGAATTTCTGATCTTGTGGGTTTGCCGAAGATGCGCTGAAATGCTCTTGCATGTAATTTCAGAGTTGCATGTTACAGAGGAACCATCATCAGTCCACAGGCAGCGAACAGGCTCCATGCAGGAGTGAACCATCTGAGTTCGTGGTTATGTAGGACCAACAATGAATGGACGTGTCTTACATCTTGGGGCTCAGCAGTGCCTACTGCTTCTGCGACATCATTCTCCATACCCGTATCCATTTGCCTATGTGAAAAGGATCCTACCCGTGCGATGCGATTAGTCCCGAATAACATCTGCACTTCGAGGTCGAGTTTTCTTCGGTAAATTTGGTCAGGGGTCATCATGATCTCAGGAAGCGCAGGACAGTGGCACACGCGTGCTTCAATGCATGGCGCATTCACGGGGCCATGCATGGTCATGATCTGTCGAATATATTCTGTGGGGGTATGGAACTCGAAGGTAGCACACTTACATTCTCGGTCCACATACCTGCACCATCATCTTCTATGGTGACACCCCGATAGCCCAAACTGCCCTTGAAACACTTCAGAAACACAGAAGAAAAGGAATCCCAGATCATACAGTGACAGGTTGCCACGGTCTCAGCACGACCTCGGTGAAAGGGGTTTGCGACATGGTACCAGATCCAGCTTTGCGGCCTCTCTTACGCGCAACGTCTTATATGCGAGTTCCGCCCCGAAGTCCGGAAATGAGTGCAGCTGTTTTTTTTCTTGTTTTTTTTTTTTGGAGGAAAACCTTGTGTATGGCGGGAGGCCGACTGATCGCTAGACACTTTACCCTCCAGCATCGAGGCGAATTTGGGTCTGATGCACCCATTGTTTAGTTTGGTCGCCTCGGAATCTTTCGACGACCAACAGCCAAAATGGTGACGGGAGAAGATGTGGCAGGATGCGTCTGATAGGAGCCATCAAGCCAGGGACTGTCCTGGCCAACTTCCACTAAACGGATGAGTCCGAAGCCGTGTCGACGCTCGATCATTGACTGACTGCGTCGTAGCTTGCGTCTTTCAACATACCTTGCTGCGCACATGACTGACGCCAGTAATGCGTACCACGCCATGTTGGCAACAAGAATTGAGCCCGAACCTAGGTATATATCCGAGCAGTCGCGTCTGTCACTGGCACGCTGATGAGCTTCATGGAATGCTCTGCACAATGGAGAGAGATGAACTGTATCAATTATCGACCGCACGACAGGTTGAGGGGAGCGCAAGGTGATGAAGCGCGGTTCATGGTCCAGGAGGTGGGACGCAGACTGGAAGTCCGAATTACGAGATGGAGGAAGAAGTGGCGTCGGAGGGAACACGTGGGGAACGAATCGGGTGAGGCGGCTATGATGCGGGCGGCTCACACGATAAACGGCCTGAGAAATTACTATCCCGGCCTATCCCGGCGAAGGCGGGCGTTCCGATTTCTGTCAGAAACAACGAGAATGTCCGTCATGTCCGCTTTGACTCAGTGAGCAGGTTCAAGTCCGAAGGCCGCAAATGCTTCCAATCTATTAGTTTGATTTATCCACTGGCACCTTCTGATGCTATTCTTCTGTTGACTTCATGACATCACACCTTTCCAGATTTTCGGATATGAGCTTATCATGTCGTACCTTGAGAATACTGTAAATAATAATGAGGCATTGTGTCAAGGACTGGATGATGGTAGGTCCGGGGGACCACATGAATGCTCAAAGTTGTCAAGGTATCAGTCTGGACCAGATACATCCGGCGGACCAGCGCGTCGAACATTGACAAGGTGCATCACGCTGGTACAAATGTCCAAATGTCCAAGAATCATACATATATATTGTGAGCGAGTGAGTAGATGCCACAATAGTTGCCAGGTACCGATATTCGGACATTACTTCTCAACACGGAGTACAGGTTGGATTACTGGCACATAGAAACTATGATAAGAGATGCAATGCGAACATCAAGCCAGATGCGTCCCAAGTGGAAGTCAAGCAATCGCGATCGAGATGGCTGGCGAGATGGGAGGGATGACCCATCGGCGTTGGACATGGTTCATGATCGGGGCCAGTGGCGATTGAACTGGCGAAGGTGAGGGGGTGAGCGTTCTTGCTGAAAATGGAAGGCGAATGAAGTAGGGATGAGCGATCGGATTCAAAACGACGGCGAAGAACAGGAGTCACGCGGGGTGAGAGCGGTCGGGCTCGAAGGACACACTGATAAGTGTTTGCGCTCAAAAGTAAAGGCGAGAGCAAGGAGGACAAGC
Organism: Strobilomyces dryophilus; assembly: GCA_038089955.1. Classification (NCBI taxonomy): domain Eukaryota; kingdom Fungi; phylum Basidiomycota; class Agaricomycetes; order Boletales; family Boletaceae; genus Strobilomyces; species Strobilomyces dryophilus. The sequence continues at coordinate 113,675 of JBBPLT010000036.1, read as the reverse complement.
GGTCGGGCTTGGAACGACATGAGACTTTTGTACGACGCGGACGTCACACGAGAGGACATAGTACTGCGAGTAGTAGTAGCAAGGGAAGAAGATCCGTCCGTTGACGTTCACCTTTCTTGATTTCTGATTACTCTGGCGCTAAATAATAAACTATTATAACCAAATTAGGTGGTCCCTGTTCGTTCGGTGTACCCTTCTGCAAGTTTGGTCGGATTGTAGACACATGAACTTGTATCCTCATCGCAAAATCATCATGTTTTCTCGAGTGGCCAGAAACAGCCGATGCTTTATGAAATGTCTAACGAAGCCCAGCCGATAAGATAAGCTCGTGACGTCGGAGCCTGATGCGTTGCGTTCCACAGTTCGATCGTCCGTTGAATTACTCCCTCGTTGATTCCAGCCAATGATCTTCTTTGCCTTTATGAGCAGATTCATCACAATAATCTGCTCTTTTACAGATTGCGGAATGTGTACGGATCAATCGATCATGCCAATCACCATGTTTGGTTTAGTTTTTTCTGGCTCAGCGTCGAATTATCAAAAATCCGGTCTAAGGTCGCTGTAATAGGAGCGGGGAGCTTCGTCTAACAGGTCATGGGACGCGGATAGTATCATTCGTATCACCACCGACTGCACTGCCCAGATTAGCGACACACGGGTGGATTTAGTTGCCGAAATGGGAATAGTCATGATTCTACTATCTGCGGCTGCCGTGCATGGTCCCGTGCTCGCTGTTCGTCTATCTCCCACTCCATCTCCAGCCCCACGGTCAAGCTACCGCATTCATTGCCTACGTGCTCTACAGGACTTCCGAAGACCTGATGGAATTGTCATAGCAGAACTGAAGTCTAGTGGCGGGCAACAGGGGAACGCCCGAGAGCAAATTGCATGAATGACTGGGTGAGACGCCCTAACGCTTGTGATAGTTAACGGGCCCGGGCGACACTTGTGATTACACAGACCACAGCGAGAAAAGGAGCGTGTGGCGCCATGCCTCCTCTCTTCATTCTCATCACTCGTGCGTCGTGTTTGATGACAACCGCCGTGCCAAGAGCATGTCGATTATCCAGCATGGCAGACGAATGGGCGACCGCCGCCGCGGGTACAGCAAGTCTTGGCCAAAAGACCCAAGCTTGTACGACGACAACGAGAGGCGCAACGACGCCAACTTCAACAGTTCGTTCCATCGCTCCTCCTTTTCACGCCCTGTCCCTCTGACTGCCCCATAGGAATATTGGACGGTACGGCCTACCGGTGCCGGGTACACGAGTACGCGCGGGGCTCGTCGTCCTACACTTCGTTGGGCGAGGGGTTCTACGAGAGGCTCGGGCGGCACATCACGGTGCGGATGAATCTCATACCGCGGATGCGCGTGCTCGAAGTCGGGTGTGATTCCGGGGGATCTGCGCGCGAGATTGTGATCTCTTCGGAGGCATACGTGGTCGGCCTGGATGACGACGAGCGTCCGCTGCCGGCCGCGGGGTTTGATATGGAGCACACGGGATGAAGGGACAGGTCGAGTTCGTCAAAGGAGATGTCACGAACCTCGTGGGGCAGCTTGGAAAGAACTCGTTTGACACCGGTGGGTGGTTTTTCTTTCGGTACAGGGTACCGTGCTGAGCCCCCTAGTGTATTCATCGAGCTGAAGTGCCAAGTGTCTTCGTTGGAGGGCATTTACGGTCAGATCAAAACGATGCTCAAGCCTGGAGGAGTCGTAAGTATCGTCTTCTCACAGCGGACAAGAGCTCAACGGTGATGCGCCCAGTTTGGAGTCTACGCGTGGTACACTCTACGAGTCGCTCGCGCGGCACGACCAAGCGGCGCAGATGGACCTCAAACCAGGGATGCGCATACTCTACGTCGGGTGTTGTTCCGGGGGATCCGCCGTGAGATCGCGGCCTTTGCGGACGCACACGCGGTCGGCGTGAACAACAACCAGCGCCAGCCGCAGGGTGCGAGGCGGAGTACAGAGCGTGCAGAGCTGGAGAGGGAGGTCGAATTCCTCGAATGCGATGTCATGAATATCGTGCAGCTTGGAGAGAACTCGTTCGACGCAGGTGGGTGGTTGTCCTTTTGGTACAGGACACGGTGCTGACCCGCGTAGTATATATCATCGAGCCGAAATGCGAAGCATCTTCGTGGGAGGGCATTTATAGTCAGATCAAAAGGGTGCTCAAGCGTGAAGGAGTCGTAAGTGTTCTATTGTCACGGCGAACAAGAGTCCAATGACAGTGCACTCAGTTTGGAGTCTATGCGTGGTGCATGACAGACACCTGGGACCAGTCGATCCCCTCGCAAAAGGAACTCGCGCGCAGGCTCAGGGAACTGGGGCACTTGCTGAAGGAACCTGCGCACCTGAGCGAGATTTGAAATTACATTCCTGACGTAGAGACACGCTCGCTCAGAGACGTACGTCACTATTTGCTCAAGTAGGATCATATCAACAAGGCAAAGCCGCAGTGGTACGTGCTAACGTTGTTGAGCACGAGCTGGATAGGCAAGTTAGTGATGCAGAGTCTTCGTCTATTCGAGATGATCAGGCTGGCTCCCGGGGCATGCGAGGCGTGCGGGACACTGAAGAGCGATGGTGACCCACTCGTGAAGGGTGTGCAGATGAAGCTGTCCACGCCCGTGTACTTGGTTGTTGCACGCAAGCCGTTGGAGGACTCATTTAAAAATATTTATGTGGTATTCCGTAGAGCCCGGGGAAGGTTAATTCGCAGTGAAAATGACAACTTGAACTTCGCTGATTCACCTGATGTTGGTTTCTGTCTTGGAAAATCAAATGGCCTGCCTATATGAGGATTGGGGTCGCGCAATGCCGGTCAGCCGCCGCCACGCGGAGCCCGACTCGTGGGCCTCTCGTCCTCTTTCGTTGACATGCGCACAGATTCTCCAAAGATCCAATCAATCTGGTACCTGTCGTTTGTCGACTCGGATCGGATATTATGCGTCGGCCCACTGGAATTGAGCACGAGGTCCATCGCTCCGGCTCGCCCTCATCCTCGTCCGACAGGTCCACGGACTCAGACTCTGCCACGTCGCCAGCCACGTCGCCCGTGCTGACGGAGATGTCGCGCCTCCAGATCGCACTTCTCGAACCATATCGGAACTCAGCGGGGCACACGGATATTCGTGGCGGGACACACGCTAGTGATCGCAGTCGTGGCCAGGCCTAGGAACCAATTCGTAGCATAGATAGGAGGAAAGTCACGCGCCCGATCAATCGATCACCGGCCACTGCGCAGCACGAACGAAACACTGGCAGGAAAGGGGTTGCGCCATCTTCTCATTCGTGAGTCGTGTTTTGTCGTCGTCGTGACCACCGTGCCAAGAACATGACTTACCAGATGAGTGGGCGACCGCGTCCGCGGTACACTAATTCTTGGCTAAAGGACCCAGGCCTGAAGGACAACGTCAGCGGTTCGTCTCCTTGCTCCTCCTTTCGGCCCTGCCCCTCCGCAGGCCGCTACTACACCCTCCGTCGACCACAGCAGTACTGGTGGGCCCATCGTCCTACGCTTCGTGGGGGGATTGGTTCTACGAGAAGCTCGCATGGCACGAGCATTACCTCGCGGCGCAGATGTATTTGATACATAGGATGCGCCTGCTCGAAGTCGGGTGTGGCGCCGGAGGATCCGCGATCGCGATTGCGACCTATTCGGAGGCACATGTGGTCGGCCTGGACGACGACGAGCGTCAGCTGGAGGACGCGAGGTGGGATACGGAGTGCGCGGGGCTGGATGGGCAGGTTGAATTCGTCAAGGGAGATATCATCAACCTCGTGGAGCTGTTTGGAGAGAACTCGTTCGACGCCGGTGAGCGGTTTTCCATTTAGTACAGGGCGCGGTGCTGAGCCACGTACTAGTGCATGTCACCGAGCCGAAGTGCCAAGCATCTTTGTGAGAAGGCATTTACGGTCAGATCAAAGGGTGCTCAAGCCCGGAGGAGTTGTGAGTGTTTTGTTCTCACAGCGAGCAAGAGTTCAATGGTGGTGAGCCCAGTTTGGAGTCCACGTGTGGTGCATGGCGGACGCCTGGAGCCAGTCGATCCCTTCCCACAAGGTACTCGAGGACCAGCTTCACGTTAAGCTCAGGGAGCTCGCGCTCCTGCTCAAGGGACCCGCGAATCGGTCCGATATCAACAACATCATTCCAAATTCAGACATGTGCTGGGTCAGAGATGTGCGTCAGTTGTTTACCAACATCGGATTTGAGATCGGGCACGAAGAGGACCTGGCCACGCGAGCAGACACCTCCGTAGTACTTATTCGCTCAAAGGGGATGTTCGCAAGGGATAGCCTCATTGGACATGTTACGAGCTGGTTCGTCAAGGTCACGGTCGCGATGCAGAGTCTTCGTCTGTTCGATATGCTCAACCTGGTGCCCGAAGGGGGACTACGAAGCGTGCAAGACGCTTGAGGGCGTGGTCAACGCGCTCATTAAGGGTGCTGAGATGAAGTTGTCCACGCCCATATTTGGAGTGATTTTTGTACAATTACTTATAGGTATGTGACAAATGAAAAGTCGACGAATACTCAAGTCGAAAGGTGCAGTCAAAGTGCGACCAGATCTCGAGGACACGTGTCATGCGGCAGCACTACAGAGGGGGAAAGGTGCTCCTGCGGTCTCGTTCTTAACGTGTGTAGAAGAAAAGCATAGAGATTTGGATACAGGATACAATATACTATGTGCCATGCACAATCTCCGAGGACAACGGTGCTGCGACGACAGTTACCTATGCGGCGAAGATCACGGCAACTTTGAGATTCATTCTCGACCACTTCACTTCATCCCAGCCAATGTTCTCGAGAGATTGTACGCGGCAGATATCAGGGTGACGTGCCTGGCATGCCCGTCAGCATTCCACGCACGGCAAAGACACGTCTCCGACTCACGTGAAGCCTTGAACAGCATTACCGAGCCTGGGAAAGAGAAGAGGTTATTCAGATATTGGGGACAAGTCAAATGTACGTACCCTTCACCAGCCTCCGAAATCTCCTCGGTGCACAGTCCGACATGATTCGAGTATTGCAAAAAGTCCTTCAAGGATCATTAATCGGCTTTCGAGGCTGGGGCGCTCGCGATTCCTGACCTCGAACATGGCGACGGCGCGCTGCAACAACGGCCGATCATATTCCCCTGCACGCGTGAGGGCTTCCACGCACCTGAGGGGAGTTAGAGTCACGACGAGTTCACTTGACGATCCTTAGCATCAAGGGCGTACCACAGCGTGCATAAGCAGAACGTCCCCTCCTCGCCGCCAACACCGTCGTCGCTCTTGGTGACATCATAACGGTACACGAGGTTCTGCCGCCAGCTACAGCATCGAGCTCAAATTTCCGGAAATTGCCTTACGTTCGACGTCAAACCACCTCTCTCTGGGGTCTTCAAAATTTGCTTGAGCGTATTCACGAATCTCGGGTCAGACTGGTACCCGACGCATAAGCCTTTGACGAATGACCACGCTAGGTCACTCACTGGAGTCATGAAAAACACAAGTGGCATGATAAGAACAGAAGAGTCCATGGCATTGGTCTCCTCGTAGCACTGGCCGAAGGCTTTCAGTGTCGGGTTCCAGGCTCTGTGCATGATCTCTTCGTAAAGGTCATCTCTTGCCGCATACCACTCGTTGCGCCTGGGACAAGGTAGCGATCGCTTGTCCGCCAAGCGTAAGCCTGCAGGATTAGAATAATTGTTAGTAAATAATAGAAGACGACAGTGACTACATACCTCGGTCGATGGCCACCCTTGGATAAACTTCTCAGTACCAAGCCACATGGCAACGAAGGACTCACCAAAGCATGATCTTCCACGAACGGAACGCATCCGTTTAATAGAATCCCGCGATTCGGCGTGCGGCTTACCTTTGAATACTATACAACGTATAAGAAAACATCAGCTCAACGTGGTCATGCTACATACTGTGAAATGACGTTTCTTGCCGCGAACCTCCCTACAGTAGTTACATAGACATTCAGACTTGACACACTTTTCTCTGGTTCGCACTGACCAAATGGATCTTTGCAGCAGAATCAGCACGCATGTTAACGAGAAGGATGAAAGGCATACAAGTCGGGTTCCTTGTAGTTCTTAACGACAACTAACAACGAATGAAGTCAACCCATGGACCACCTGAGGTATCAAATCCTTACAGTCTACACTAAAGGAAATGGCAAAGATCAGGGACGCGCTGTGATCGCAAAGTGATAGCTTACAGGTCCCGTACTAGTACCCTGGATTGGTATAGAACTGTTAGTATACGTAATTATATCTGACTTCGACCTTACTTACCATGTGTCGTATGACTGTCTCGCTGATTGTGAGCCAGTTTATGCTATTATGATGCAATATTACGAACCAGGGGGCGGCCAAACTGGTGGACCGATTAACAGGTAAGTCAGACAGGATCTCCTAGACACACCTTTTGCCCCAGATAGATACAATCCATCCTTTACAAATAGTCAGGCTAAGTTGATACGGTCATCGTAAACACCTACAGTTCTCCGTAGATATCCTTGCCGGGCACGTGTCAATAAATAAAACCTGCCCAGCAGACGTGACTTACGAGCTGTATGTGGTCTGCAGCACCATTCCCGATTCTATCGTGCACCAAATCAGTGTCATCCTCATAGGTCATTGAACTCGCTTGCCTAACGGGCTTTGACCCTTTGTGGCCATCTAGATGGTTAAGCTCTATTTCCTCAAGATCTTTACCACCTAACATGGCTCAGTGAACAAATGTGTTTGTTTCTAATAAGAGTCCGTTCACCGTGAATAGTGTACCTGAAATATAGATCAATGTTGAGGATGTCTGTGAATGCGGGAAACTTACATGATCTGAAGGGATCCATCCGGGTTCTTGTTCCTCAGTCGTTCAAAAATGAAATCCATGTAAGCTATTGGGTTGTCAGCGCATATTTGTCAAACTAACGGACTGACGGACCGTTCGCTTCGTTAGTGAAGCCAAGACGGATGAGTGCATAAAGTGTGAACGAGGAGTCACGAATCCAAGATGCGCTGCGTGAGAAGTGAGCTTAAGTAGATTGAGAAGATCCGAGCGAAATATACCGGTAATCCCTAGAGCGAAGACACGTGAAATGCTACCCATGACGAACAGGAATCGCGGACATACCAATTTCTCGTACCACCGATATATTCTGGTAGGCTGAAAGTTGGGCTTGCAACGACAGCGCCTCGATTTCGTAACGTTAGATGACACATTACCAGGTGCTAATTTTACCTACCCGTCGGCTCGTAGATCAATAGCTTGAGGGCGAGAGCACTCCTGTGGACAGCCTCTTTCCAAGATCCTTGATAGGTGGATTTACGGATCCAAGACACCCAATAGTTATTCGTGGACTGTGAAACATTCAGCGTTAAGACAGAAGAGTGACAAAGGATCGGTGCATACCACAAAGAGGTGATCGAGCAACTCCTAGATAACATGTAGGATCAGAAGGCCACCTTCTTCGCAAGAGGGATCGAAACGAACTTTGGTCAGCGCTGGATCGTCATCGGGACGCAACTTGGCGACACCCTTCAGCACTTCTGGAGACAGTGAGCTTCCACGGCAGCTTTTCCATAAACCGTTCATCATACTTTCAAAAGGTACACCGAGTTCGTCAGCGTGCGCTTGCGTTGGCCTGACATTGGGGCGATAACTTCCTTTAGGACAAATGCGGAACACAAACGTCACGCGTTGTCCTTCCACGAGGGTAAGGTTACAACACGTTCCGGGACCGAGATGGCCCTTCGACGAGAGATCGAGCAGACCAAGGTTGATTTGTGGAACGGGGACATTGTCGATCGTCTCCGCCACATAACGCAGGTCCATTTCCAGGCTCGGTGATTTAAAGACGACTTTATTTTGCGTGGGTGCAACAGTGTCGTCTACGGTGATTTCTGTGGTATGTTGGTCTCTAGCATAGTTGAAGGCCGGTGCGCACTCGACGCGGAGTGGAACGTTGCCACGGATGACCTTACGGAGGCCCAGAACGTAAGCCAAGATTTCTCTGGAGTGCACCGGTCGACGCACCTCAACCCGCCTTATCAACCAGAAAAGCAAAGGCCGCTTAGCAGTCTCTGCATTTTCCTGGCGCGGCAAAAAATCTACGTGCTGTCAAGCTTCGTCAAACGATAGAGTTTTGATGACTTGCCAGTGACTGAAACAACTCCTTTGTCATTGAGAAATCTAGAGATACGGCCTCAGTAATGTATGATAGGTTTATCAGGACATAGCATACTTGGTTTGTAACACGTTTGAGCTCGGGAGATAGTTCTGTTTTGTGGCAAACGGAACAGTCGGCGTGATCGAGAAATGGCCGCCCTGCAAAATGTCAGCGGAGAAGCGCAGTCGATCGGATCTTGATTCTAACTTTGTTTTTGTCCAGGATCCGGGCGAACACAGAAGGAGAATCAAAGTTTGGGATGCAGTAACTTTCCACTGGAAGCAGACAGCACAGTTTGACGAGGTGAGTCAGGTGGAATCCGCGGGAATGAAATGTATGTAGAAGATGAGATGCACGCGACCCCGAGTCCATCGTGGTCTCAACATATGGATTGAGAACCTACCTGAGCCATCCAAGCTGATCTACAATGATATCAGACAATGTAGATAGGGAAGGCGTAGACTTACCATTGCTGCCGTCCTCAGGTTGCCGATGCTGAAATACAGAACAGTCAGATCGCTGGATCATGGGACACCGACATCACGCATACAGGCCATGGTCTGCGATGGGGAGGTAATCGCGCTCTGGAGCGGGGGTTTGAATGTTCATGGTGGCCGATTTCTGAAAAAGCGCTGATGGAAAGCGTTACTTGATGTTTGGCTGGAACCAAAGTTGGCATCACGAATACACGGAGGCCGAGGGAGGCCGACTCCCAACAACGGGGTCAAGGGAACCTCACAACCTCCGACATCGTCTCAGCTGAGGCCGTCTTGAATGACCCCTGACTCGTAAGGCTATCCGTCAAAACGCACTAGACTAAACTCGCTCTGAACGACCAGACCGCCGCGCGTAGCCGTTCAATACAGCAAATGGCAGAAATACTGAATGGTTGTCATTCAGTATCGCAGACGGTATATGTACTAGTTATGGGACCTAGGTAAGCCAGCGTACTTACATAGACCCCCAGAAGAGTCGGACGTGCCGCATGAGGTCCGCGTGTAGAAACTAGGGTGTTCGAATATCACGGTTGCGCTGTTGAAGACTGCGACTCCGATTGCTCGGCACGACGCTGTGCAGCCCATACCCTCGCCCTCGCCCTTCGGGCTTCCTTCGCTGAATTCTCAATGGTATAGCCGTCCTGAGCGTAAGAGGTCTCCACGTCATCAGACGGCTTCTCATCAACAGACCCCTCGCCATCGCTGTCTCCATAGCCAGCAAGCCCCCCAAGAGATGCAACGGTCGGCGTCAGCTTCTTTTTTGTTTCTGCTATCCCCTGTCTCGCCCTTTCCTTCTCTGTCCTCCAAGCTCGAGACCAGCGTCCCCTCAAAAAGGCAAATCTCTTGTCGGCACCGTGGTTGGTTAAAATCCTCATCTCCAACTGCGCAGGGTTGGGAGAGGAAATGACGTGAGTGGCTGTTCTGCGGATAAGCTCCCGTTGTACTTCATTTGGCTGGACGACACTGGTGAGAACGGGCCGAACGCGCGATCTATGAACACCTCACCTCCTCGTCGCTACCTCCCCATGGATCCAACACTTCTTCTTGCCCATCACTAGTTGCAAGTGCTTTCAACCTTTCTTCTCGACCACGGTCGATCAACTTGCGTCGCTTCTCGCGGCAATAATCATCGAGTTCGTCGGGGGAGAAAAAGAATGTATCCTCGGAATCAGAGGGAAGATCTGACCACCCGCTCGGGGAGAGCGGTCTGACTTGTGAACTCTCCGATTGAGAGTCTGGCAAATGATCCAGGAGAAGCCGGACATCGTACCTGTGTGTGCATGGTGAGGCAAAGATTGGCGTTAAAGGCAGAGGAGAGAGACGAGACAATCCTTTCGAAGACGGCTGGATCTGCGTGTCATATGCTGACGACCATTCTACGCCTACCTTTCGATTCGATCAAAGAAGATGCATGTAGTCCACATTCACTGAACCCTGGCAGCTCGTGAACAACGTACCTGTCCACCCACAACATCAGCTGGTTCGTGTCAGTTGGGCTCGCGTCGCTCGTAGGTTCCAGTGCCCCCCAGCGAATGAGACCAGATCTCGGGTTACTGGTGGGAGTTGTCATGACAGAAGGGTCCTGATACTCGAGGAAACGTGCAGAGGCTGCAGGCGGCCCATGGATCACATCGCCTTCGTGAGCCTGGACGTAAAGACAATGATCCAGGGCGAGAGCATCGAGGGTCTCGCCCGACTGAACATGAGACGCAGCGGTTGTTCGCTCCCAACCACCGTCGCGCTTGGACTTCCCGTGCTTGCGTTTGACCATCCGGTTTCGTTGGTGGGCAACTGCTCGTATCGTGGGAACTTTAATGTGCGGCTGCCGCCGATGCAATCTTCCTTGTATGGTGTATGGTAGAGTCCAGCGATGCAAACGCTATGTTTCTACGTGGAACGACGTCTCGTGTCTCTCTTATCCGAACGTTGATATCATTGCGCAGCAGAATCATTTGATCCGGGTGTCTTCATCCCCTCGCCACGCCCACATTAACCTCGGCAGATCACGAGTACGTGGTTGCGCGCGCTGCAGGAATATAAAGAATGGTTGGAAATGCTTTAGTCGAACGTCACCTTTGTGACCTCCCTACCTTTTCACGCTACAATGACGCATTCGAATCTCCCGCAAAAGATGTGGCGGTTGAGGCGCGGGAAGACTTGGAACAAGACGACTTCGTACTCCTCAAGGAGGAAAACAGGAAAGTAGCGGAGCGTCAGCTGGTGCGTAGGCTCGACATGAGATTGTTGCATACAGTCGTCATCTACGTGATAAATTACATTGACGGAAGTTCGAGTCGAGTGTGTTGCTCACGATTCTGTCTATATTGGACGTCTAGCATTTGGCAGTCTCCGCCGCTAGACTTCAGGGTTTAGAAGCGGATCTCGGTTTGACTAGTGATCCGATTTCCCTTCGTACTGGTTCAAACTTAACCACGACGCAGACGTCCAATACGAATCGATCCTTGCCATTCTGTATGCATCTTACTGCCCGGCACAGACTCCGTCCAATATGGTACGCTTCGATTGATCATCACTGTTGTCAGTCGCGCTCAAGATCGAGTTAGATCTTGGGTTATATATCGAGGTTTGTACGATATACTTTGAATTGGCGTCGCGTGGACTGATCCACCCTTGCTGCATATAAAGACCGTCACTGTAAATCGGGGCCTGCGTTGTAGCCTGAGGCTTAACGAGCGCATTGGCTGGAGTCTGTCTCGTTTCCGAGTCGTTGGACATATCGTTGAGATTTATTGGCAGGTGACGAAGAACTTCGCAGGTATCATGGCTTGTCGTGTATTCATAGGACTTCCTGAGGTAATCTTAATCTTCAATGCTCCAGCATCCTATTTGATTCTTCGTGTAGGCGGCCTTCTACCCCGGGTCGATGTACCTATTGTCGAGATGGCATACCAGGACGGTAGGCGAGCCGTTTTCTTTGCCGTTCCGTTCTCATGTGTAACTATCCTACATTCATAGGAATTGGCATTCCGCTCGGCCGTTCTCCACGTTGGACTCTTGATATCCAACACATTTGGTAGTGTATGGCCCGCGCATATCAAAGTGATCTCCCAAAGTTATACCTGTTATCAGTTCATAGCGGCTGGGATTCTGGCAGTCCTTCATGGAAAGCTTGGAATTGCTGCATGGAGATGGTGAGCAGCGGAAGTCTTTCATACCTCGGCTGATTAACCTCCAAGGTTGTTCTATATCGAGGTGAGCCATATTATCTCAGCACTCATATGGGAATAATTGACAGGAGATGTCATGCTTATGCTCATGCTCAGGGTGCCATGACTATGTTCCTTGGACTGTTGACCATGTATGTGTCTGTACTCCGTCTCCCAAAGTCGGGGAAAGCCCGGAAGATAGGCCGCAATCTAATGACCTTCCTCATGACACCCCAGGTGGCTTCTCCCAGATCTCGTAAGTATCGGAATATGCGGCTGCGCTTATTTATATGCGCCACTAGCCTAGCAACACGCGATGGATGTCCCTTGCGGAACGCTGCTTGGCACAAGCGAGACTCGCCGAAGATGTGGGAGAAGCTGATCAAGATTCTTCTGATGCGTCGTGCGTGTCCCACCTGGTGTTTGTACAGTGTTTGATTTTTTTTCCCCGCGACAAAATATGCACAGGATTTTGGATGGCTTTAAGCTTGCTATGCGCCATGTCAAGGTCTGGATCTTTATGTTACTGGGTTGTTCTCAGCTGGTTGGATTGAGTTTTATCGATTTCTTCCCGACGTATGTCTTCACTGCTTCGACAATGCATTTGGGCAATCCTCACAAAATATACTTCCCAGACTGACTGCAACCCTTGGGTTCAATCCAGTTGTCACTCTCTTAATGGCTGCGTGAGTACACCGAGTTCATTCGCCCCCTCTTATCGCCGATTCGCTCCCTGAATTTTAGGCCTCCGTGGGTATTTGCTTCGATGTGCTGCGTAATCGATCCCTGGCATTGTGGGAAGTAATGCTCGTGGTCAAAGTTGAGATCGATTACTGACATCGGGTTTCACAGACCGGTCCCAGGAGCGTTATTTCCACATCGTGAGCTGGTGGTGGGTCATCATTGTTGGATATATTATCGCTTTAGCGGCCATGTCCACCGGTGGGATATACCTTTCACTTTTCCTCATGTCCCTTGGCTATTGTGGTGCGTGCGTTGTGCAGCATGACCGCAGATACCGTGAAACGTGCTAAGTAGGCTTTGCACTGACATTGACTTGGATGTCGGATGCAATTCCCCGTCCACCTGCGAAGAAATCGGTAGCGATGGGAATGGTCAATGGAGTGGCAAACCTTGGTAACTTGTGCATTCGTCATTCCGGTCCAGGAAGGCGGGTAGATGACACTGGTCATACATATGGCAATCCCGCTGGGGTCCGAAATACCACCAATCAATGATCATCTTCATCTCTAGTCTTGCATTTTCAACCGCGTTGGGCTTCGGTAAGTCGAGGCTGCTTCTCTATACCCTCTCTTAGTTGACTCTCTGCTCTAACATTGCGTGCCCTTGCATAGTCATGCGACAAATTCTGATGAACGAGAACAAACGGATGGAACGGGAGGAGAGACAGCTCATGGAGGGTCCCGAGCGAACGCGGATTGAGGAAGCAAGGTATCTCGTTCGAGGAAGCCACACAGCATCGCAAAGGATTCCGCTACCTTTATTGAGGATGTCGACACATCTAGGCCCTTGTTGTGGAGCACAGATCATCATGGGCTTTTTGCAATATCAAGCTAATTAAGATCCACCCGAGTTTCGCAGTGATGAATCACCGAATGTTCGTCGTTGCAACCTTGAACTTTCAAGAATGTCGCGTTCACTGTGGCACTTGAATGATGTCAGCTTTAAGATTTCTTCTGTGTGCCACCGGCTGGGGCCTTGGGATGTGGGGAAAACAAGAGTGGGCCATTCTCGTTTTCCGCTCCCCAAGGCCCCAGTCATGAGATAATACTGTAACGCTCAGTTGACTGTATAATAGTCGAATTCAACCGCCGGTAGGCCCTTGACTCAGTGCTGAGCACTGAGCGCCAGTGAGCCTTCTAAGCCACTCGCAAACATGGTGCAACTTCGGATGGCCATGAGGCACCGGCCACAGCATCTTCTGCTTGGTTCTTTCCATAAAACACACCCTCAGCGAGTTCGACAGCAAAATCGAAGTCATCAACGCTGTCATACACACCATTGAACTTGCCTTTCTCAACTTCCCATCCTTCAAGTGACTCAGATGTCGCATCCTCTATTATTTCCTGGAATCACATACTTCTATCCGGTGGGCAATACATCTGCTGTACGGTTAACCGAATACCTTCCACCCGAACATCAAGCAAACATTCTCCTCCTGGCGTGTGGCGATCCTCGACATATCTTGTACACTGTGTATACAAACGAGACGAATTCCGGTGTTGGTGCGTGTCTCTTCACCTTTCTTTCTTTGTATTCGCTTGAACATGCTAACTCTACGTTCGCAGAGCCGAAAAAATTGGACGTAACATGCTGCGATGTGGAGGCCGCTGTGCTTGGTAGGAGATCGCACTTTTTCGTGTCGATCATCGTTTCAAATCTTTCGACCAGCACGCAATGCAGTCCTTTTCACGTTCTTGGCCGATGACGGTGCTCAAGATAGGATGGACCTGTTATGGAACATCTTTTACCACTTCATGCTGGATCAAGAATCGCTTTCCTTGCTCATCGAGCAGTGTCGCAAACTCGAGACGTTGTCGAAGGATCTCGACACATGGAATACTGGCCCTTACGCTCGCTTTCTCACCGTGTGTGACAGGAGAACCCTTGCGGAACTCCATCGAGTTTGGAGCCTATATGCTGCAACGGCCGATTATGCTCCTGATCAGCGTAAATGGATGAAGAAAAACTTTTTGGATGGGATGAAAGAAGTCAACGACAAACACGGCGCTCGCTCTGTCATCACGTCGTCCCGTTCCGCAGGGCCTCTTCTGCCCTTCTCCGCCAAGGTAGTTGGCGACCAATTCCGCAAATTCTGGTCAACTGGGATCACGGACGATGGTTTACATAGTACAGACCGGGCGACGCTCATCAACCCAACGTTCGCTTTCTCCTTGGCAGGAGAAAATTTTGCTGTCCACTATGGGGTGGACCCGGTTGCAGGATTTCATCTCGCAGAGACGTTCGCGACATCCCACGGCGAGACGGACAATATTCTGGTGCAGAAACTGGTACGAGCTGCACGCGACCAGTTCTCTCAGTGGTGCACATCTGTCATCAAGCTCCTCGCGACTTCTCTCGCGTCACCGAAGCTCGTCATTCGGATGTTCGCTGGTGACGCGCTGAGGTTGTGTCAAGCATTTTCCCATCTCAACTCCTTTAACGACACTATCACACCTATTTGCAGCTCACCGTGGAAAGCCTCACGGATAGTGTTTGAAGAAACCCAGTACGGAAAAGACGCTTCTACTCCCGCTCCGACCCGGTTCAACGTGATCGACACGTCCAACGTTTCCGATCATGTCGGGCTCCTCAACCTGTTAGTGGTCACAGTTCCTATCCTCTCCAAGTCCCCTTCCGCGACATTATACACCGAGGCAATGCTTTCATATAGTGATACTCCTTCACAGAACGTCTTGGAGCGACTCTGTGGCGACATCCAAATAATGTCACTCTTCTTGGGGATCGCACCTTCCGCATTCCTCACTCGGTCTACGACTCGCTCGAATGTCTATGAATCCTTCATGCAATCCCCCAATGGGTTACAGTACCACCAACAAATTGCTTGGAAGACCCTCAGTGGCGAGCATCTCCTATCGTTAGCTCCAGATCAGCTTGGTGGACTTCTCTTCCAGATTTACCTCAAGATGTTCTCCGAAGAAAACCTCTTTCGTCAGATGCAAACTATGTCCGTATCATCCACCAGGTCGATCCTCAAAATGACTCTCGTGCACTACACCCGTCGGAGCTTCGTGCAACTGTTGAGCCATATCAAATTGAGGGTTCGAACGGACTGGACGCGTGTCATGGAAAAGTTTGACGACGAAGTTACGCAAGATACCAGCCTGATATTGGGTTCTAACCTGTACCAAGAGATGTGTTGCCATCTCCACCTCCTCGATATCGTCACGTTTGCTTCGATGGAGCCACCGTACCTCGGAAAGCTGCGCGCGCAAAGTAAAACTGCTCTCTTTAAAGATTGGGCGTCGATTCCTGCAGTGGTCACCATCGTCCTGGTGATCCCTCGGAGCAAGATCACGGCCATTGAATCTGCGCTTCGCGAGGCGGGGACACCTGTGCTCCAGTGCGAGATCAGGAACGCGAATTTTTGGAACATGTTCATGGATCTTGATGCTGCATACGGAACCCTAGAAATCACGGGAACGTGCCAGACGAAAAAAGCGACGATTGTGGAAGAAAAGGAAGGAAACTCAACCGCTCCTTTGATCGTCTACTTTTCTACACCATCGAGTTCCCTGTTGTTGTCATCCAATGCCACTGTTGGGTTTAGGACTCGTCCTTCACCACGCACGTGCACCGTGACAGGCCCATCACTAATAGAAGCTATCTTCACCGCGCCGCTGGAAAACTCTCCACGAGTCCACGTCCTTGCCGAGCCTCCAATGGTTTCTCTCCCCGCTGCGAAGGATGCACACATACAACTAGCACAAGAGAGCAAACGGGTCTTTAGCATGAATATGGATGGGTCTCGTGGGGAGATTCGTTCGTTCGTCACTCGAGTAGATATCACGGACCCAGCTGGCCAAACTTCGCTGGCGGCTGGTTCGTCCGTGAAAGTCAAACAGTCACCGACACAACAAATACTCTTGTCTGTGGACAAGTACACTGAGAAGATTTATTTCCCACTGCCGGTGGATGCCGCAAACGTGAAACTCCGCGTCGCCCGCAAGTCGATGTACGTAGAGGTTCGTTGAACGAAAATCTGATGGATGGGGCAGTATTTCATTGATATATCGGCAGGTCATCGCACCATTAGCAGTGTCGATGCTCGTTCAGAACGAGCGGAGCGTCTCAAGGAGGTTTGTCACCGTGCTCGACGACGGAGTTCCGACGTCATGGAACGTCCATCGAGTAAATATTGATTGTTGTCCTCCATTAAAAATGTTGGGGAATCCGAGATCACCGAAGTGGCTGGTCCCACACGTCACCCTCATGTTCTCCCAGAGGGAACGCGCTGTGCGGGCGAAGAGATCTCCGTCACTCGAGGACACCTTCGTGAACCTAAAAGACTCCCTTCACACTCTGTTACTTTCCGCTTCTGGCGTTGAACCCCCAGTCCGTTCCGTTTTCGCGTTACAGAACACATCTACAGAAGAAATTCTTTCTGTCGTCTTCGTCACAGATCTTCGCCTCGATATCGGTTCACATACTGTTCTCGCCGATACCTGGGTTGTTCCAGGGACGAAGACTATTCAAGAAAAAATGAGGCAACTCGAGGTGCTTAAAGTCGTCACAATTAAAATCGATCCAGATGAATCGGAGGCGTGGCGTTACCTTCTTCCGTCACTTGTCGAACGGTGTCGAACTTGGACGCACCGACCATCCTGCGAGTACTTGACGCTCGGGACGATTCCTTTGTATCCGGATGCCGGAGCAGATCCTAACAAGAGTCCCTTCTGCTCTTGTGGTGTCGGGGTTGGCACGGAGACGTTCCCGAAGCGGTTCAGACCTCTCGCACCATACGCGACTCGAGCAGCCTTCAGCCCTCTGTTCGCAGTTCCGTATCTGGAGAAAGTAGGGATAACATCGAACGCTGCGTTAGATCAGGAAGGATGCAGAGCGTGCGGAAAGCAAGGAGGGTCGCTCTCACTCTGCGGACAATGCAAAAGTGTGAGGTATTGCTCAAGGGAATGCCAGGTGAAAGACTGGAAGGTTCACAAGCAAAGTTGTACCAAGTAGTGTTTTTCTACAGAGAATCTTTCACTGTACCTATTCTACATTTTCGACGAAGTGCTCTGCATGGCGGCGTGCATCGTGCGAAACGGGAAATACATAGTCACACGGCCAACGCCGAGTTTGAGTTCGAGTCATCATGGAGCGCGAGCCATGGCATTGACGCCAATACGACACTAGACATAACACTGCTCCAGTATGGTTGACAGAGCCAGAGCCAGAACGAATATGATGGACAATGGTCGATTCCCCCAGCTGATCGCTTTTGATCTGGAGTATGTACGATGTCCCTCCGTTCTATGTAGTGCGAGTCTGACTTGCTAGAATCCAAGTTTTACGCTGTGGCAGTTTTGGATTGACACCCACATCGACCCCCCTTTGAAGCAGGACACTGCCAATGGCGTGGTCTACGACAGCGCCGACGACCCGATGAAAGTGGAGTTCTACAGCGACGTCCCGGACATCTTGCGTGCGTTGAAGACAAAGCCAGGCGTCACCATTGCCGCTGCGTCGAGAACGGCCGCAACAAAACTGTGAGTCGGCTCACCAAGAGAAATACGGGACGTGGCCCCTGTACTCACCCGACGCCGTGCAAGGGCTCGAGAGGCTCTTCGGCTTATCAGGATTCCCTCGTCTGCTCCCGTCGGCCAAGATACCAAGAACATCCTCGATGCCAACATGGCCGATTCTGCGCCCGCAATCAGTTTTTTCGACCACCTGGAAATATACCCCGGATCCAAGATCGCGCACTTCAAACAACTCCATAAGATCACCGGTATACCCTACAGTGAAATGGTGAGGGCACTGCTACGTTGACTTGCATCTTAATTTCTGATCTGGCGAACAGCTCTTCTTCGATGACGAAACGAGGAACAAAGAGGTCGAGAGGCAGCTTGGTAGGTGAATCTCTCTGTGGAGATGGGTCATCCTCATGCAGTTTCATGCAAAGGTGTAACATTTATTTGGGTCGTTGATGGAGTGAATTGGGATTGCTTCCAGAAGGGTCTCCGGGAGTGGAGGAAGAGGTGTACAGCAGACGGCAGTGCTTCTAACTAATGAGTCGTGGACACGAACTTCCTCGCTCAATTACTTGATGCTCACTCGTCCCATAAGATTGGGCGGATGGTGGTGTGGAAACATTGTACGTTCTGCAAGAAGCCCCTGGTAGCTGATAATTGAACTGATCCGAAGTTCGCTCCCAGTGCAAGAGTATCAGTTGATCTTGAGCATGTCGCAATGAGTGCAATACTTTTGAGCATGCACTTTCGTGTGGCCCAATTCCCAGTCTTGAACGTTTGAACTGCGTTGGACAGAATTACAGATAAGTTCCTATGATGTCATTGAGCGGCGAACTTCGCGCGTTGTCATAATTTGGCACAAGGGTCAACGTGGCCAACTCGAAATGTTCCGCTTTTTGTCCCCTTTCTCGGCTCGCGCCATGTTACTGGCCGGTGGCCAAATTTGCTCACTGACCCGGACTTCCGGGAAGATTTTCGTGCACTCAAGGTAGCGGGTCACAAGGGATATATTCGGAGTCAAGGTGCGCTGGCGCCTATCGCTGAACGCACGAGCTCTTTTTGCGATTGGTGGGTTTTCCTTATCGAGGAACGCTGTTAACTGCTGCTACGAATGAGCACATAGTGTTACCCTTCGCGGCATAGGGTTATCGCACTGCCGTCGCAAGTACGACCTCACGTCGTACAGGTTCGACCACATTCCTAAAGTTTCCATGATCAAAATGCCATTTCTGGGCCGTTCCACCATAGAACTCTCGTTCACGATAAGGACAGACTCTTCGGTTGGGAGGATAAGGCGGCGACTCCGCCGAATCATTTCGCAATTTTCCGCAGTATCACGTCGATCACTCTTCCCGGCCATTCACTTACCGTAACGCAATTCTCGAAGACTTCCAAAGAACATATCAATCTAGCGTCTCATTGGCGGATGAATCATCGTCGGCTCACCTAAAGTGAACGCTCCTTTTTGACTCGGGAAATCCACGGAACAAGATCCCTTCTGGGAGTACGGTACGGAGCCTACCGAAGGTGAGGGCAGGACAATGAAGAAGGATAAAAACCTGCCATCGCTCCGGGCTTGGGTCTTCAACGTACCATCTCATTCTCCCATTGAAACAAGATGTCGAAGAAGACCGCCAAGACTTGTCAGTCTTTCTGTTGGTTCGCACTATTGGTGGATCCATGCTGACCTCGCGTACTCTGCTCAGCTACCAGTGCCGGCGCCAAGCCTGCGACTCCTGCCAAAGGCGCCAGCTCCCCCGCTGCTGTGAGTCTGACTCGTTCAATTCCTCACGACGGTTGACTGAAACCATGCCAGAATAAAGCTGCTGCATCGAGCCCTGAGTCCCCCCCTGCCAAGAGCAAAGGCGGCGACAAAGCGTCTAAGAAGAAGTAAACCTTGGAGGAGTTCGCGAACATATCTACTTTCTCACTTGTTGTACAATACCGAAGTGGTGGATTTTCTGGCTGACCAACCGGGAGGTGCTAACTGTGCTGATTTCTGGAGTGAACGCGATAGATGACCCGCCTTGAGGGGGGGGGTTTGTAGATGCATTGGATTGACAAATCACATAAACGTTGTCATTCACCCGAACACGGGGACTCTAGTACGGACGCAGTTTGCACGATTCTGAATCCTTGTCCCAACTAGAAAGACCATAACCTCGCTCATCCTCAAATGAACAAAAGATGGTCATCAATCGGGCTTGTGTCGCGTGACGCAGAGCAATCTTTGTACTTGTCCCACGCGAACGCTACCTTGTCTAACCTGTATAGTTGAAGGAATGCGTGATCGATTATATTATATATAAGTGCGAAGTGCAAAACTGTGCGCGGAGCTGTACTAATACTTGGTAGCAACTTGGATCCCAAAATCTCTCCGCATGTTGAAGCGGACGATCAATGGCCCAGAAAAACACTCCCCTGCCGTTTATTCCAGATGCATCGCGAATGTCGTCGAATTGGCGGGGAGACGTGATCGTATTCCGCTCGCGGAAATCAGCCGTTCAACTTGCACGTGCGGTGGCACTTGCCATCCACACCTAACAACACACCGGGAATACCAATATTTTAACATCGCTTACAGGGAATTGAAAATGGCAAACGACAAGATGAAATTTTATATTGCGCTTTTATCGACACTGAAACTTCAAATTTAATGCATTTTTCAGCGAAAATGTCAAATTTCGGAGGCTAATTTTGCGATTTTAGGCAAACTAAAATACGAAAATAAAATTGCACTTTTCAATGACCTGCAAACGACCCCTAAATATTGATATCCCCCGTGTGCAATCCACCTGCAGCACCCCGAACGTGCCTGTTGTTCCCAAAGAAGAATATGAAAGTGGAAATACAATTGCGTGCTTCAACTTCGACCGCTCCGTGGCATCGCAGGCTAGTCAGGTGGTCGACCGGTCAGCGTTCAGCATTGATCTGTTCTACGACTTACACTCGCTCAAATATTTCTGGTCTGAGAACGATAATAAAAGATTATGATACGGTCAAGAGTCTGCTGGTTTACCCATCAGCCAGGCGTGTGCTCCCAGCGGAAATCAGTTCTCGAACGCTATCAGCACCGGTCGCCCGTTCTTGGTCTGAATCGATCACTTGTTTTTTAGTAGTGGCTAGGTCTTCAAGTCATGCGGGTCATCCTCTGCACTGCAGTATGCAGTAAATGTGGTCAGTAACGGAGTCGAACCAGGTTGACGGACACCGCAATGGTGTTAAACCAAGTTGAACGTCTTCGGTGGCCGGGTGGCAGATCGGCGCTCGTGAAGTAACAAAGGTTAGTTATTCTAAAGAGATACATCGCTGTTGTAGTGCGGGCCCAAGCCCAGCTCGAGGCCGCTTGGCGCCGTTGCCAATAAGCTGACATAAGCATAAGTGGGCAACCAAACGAGGTCGCGCCGGGCGAAGTCCATCCTTTGTTTGCGGTCTACAGCCACTTCCTCCAAGGCGCTGCCAGCGTCAGGTTTATAAGCGAACAGAAGTTGCAGGTCTAGCAGAACTGTGTCCTTATACGACGACTCTAAAACCCTATTCCTATTTGGATCAATCTTCACAACGATCCTCGAAGCACATGGCGCCGACATGTCCTTCGCAGAACACCGAGGCCATCGATCAAAGCAATTTTTGGGATTCCGGAAACTTGAACTGGGACGAACATAGGATCGGTTGGGCCATTGCTGGAGGTTCCGCGGCACTGGTGAGTCCATCTTCGTTCTCCCAGTACTTATTTTCAGCCAATCCATACAGACAGTGCTTATATCACTCGTTTCCGTTTGGCAACACTGTCGGTGAGTTGTCAGTGAATCATTGGTCTACTGATATAAGTTAACTTCGTGCTAGCAACTATACCAAGCCTAATGAGCAGCGACAGGTGTGAGTGTCAAAAACTTGCACGGTCAAAGCGATGGACGAACTCTTTTCTCTAGCCTACGAATTTTGTATTTGCCCCCGGTTTATGCCGTAGTTTCCTTCTTTTCATACCGATTCTTCCGGAGTTACACCTACTACAGCCTTGCAGAAGCAGGTAAGTCGTGGCCATTCTGTTTCACGGGTATAACTCATCGCCGCTTTGTAGCGTATGAGGTAAGCCTTATCGTGCACCTGGAAGCGCCCTATCTGAATCACCGTAGGCAATTACGCTGAGCGCTTTCCTGTGTGTACCTAGCGTTCTGTTGGGTTTATTTGGTTGGGCTGAGCCTTTGTATCGCAGATTACTTTTGATTGAGTATGTCGCGGATACCGCGTCCGGTCACAGTGCTTTGAAAGCCATGGAGCGCAAGGATAAGCGACCGCTTCCAATACCAGTATTTTTTTCCGAGATTTCTTTCCTCTCGTGTTCCTGACTTTTCACGTAGTTTTGTTGCTGGAGATATCGCCCTACTAAGGTTCGCTTTATGCTTGTCGCTTCTGAGCACATTGCTTATTTTGTTTGTTGCTTCCTAGGCTTATTTCATGTACACTGTCAAGGTACGCCTATGGATGCCGCGACAGATTGCAGCTTTTCATAAACACCCTCTAGTGGGCTGTCCTGCAATATGTGATCATACGACCAGGTGATGTCCCTCACCGACTCGCTTCCAGCGAGTGCTGAACCGCCCACAAAGCATGCTCTATTGCGGGCATTATATGTGAAGCGTTTAATGTTCTCTGTGTATCTGGTCCATACAGTGTTCATTTTGCCGACGTCTACCTGGAGGTGATCGACTTCATCAGCATTAGGTATTTCTTTGTGTTATGGCCACCGCATGCTGTCTGAATGTCGGTTAGCATTGCTCTTTATGGACTCCTTTTATTTTACGCTCTTACCAAGGACGAGCTGCAGGGACGGCGGCCTCTAGCAAAATTTTTGGCCATCAAGCTTATCGTAATGTTCACGTTTTATCAGTCGTTTGTAGTGAGTATCTTTATGACTACATGGCACTGGGGCTCTGCTGCAGCTTACGTGGAATAGTTCAATGCACTTGCACGGTCTGTCATCAAAGGTAACTTACTAGAGTAATCGAGCGTTCGCTATGATTAATTTTTACCTTCGAAAGCCACGAACTATTGGACAGCGACCAATATTGCAGACGGTCTGAATGCACTGGCCATATGTATCGAAGTAAGGATTTACATCGACAACCCCAAGCCGTGGCCATGCTAAATCCGTGACATCTAGATGGTGTTCTTCTCTATCTTGATGATGTGGGCGTATACCTGGACTGAGTACAAAGTCAGCGAAGGCAAGCCCAAGACCAGCATCTGGCGCCCGCTGTGGGATAGCATCAACTTTTGTATGGAAGACTTGCTACCCTCACATCCAGCTCCTGACGTTTCTTCAGCCGATTTCGCCCTGGAGATCTTTGGATCGTTGAAATATTTTGTTGGCTGTGCCCGCAGCAAGCCAAACACTCACTCCGCTCATCGACGAGATTCTGCAGTGAACGGCTACAAGAGAATGGACTTCGGTGAAGCGTTCGGTGTTGATGGCAGCAAGTATACAGCCGACGTGGATTTGGCTGACCCATCTCAGACCCGTCCGCGCGCTAGCTACGACGAGAACATCCACTTGTCGCCCTATCCATACAGCAGCCTTAGTAATGCTGATAGTAGAAGCCCGGTCCTCAAGTAGCTTGATTTCATGGTCATAGTTCAGGTGTTAGATCTCTTTGGAGGGCGCTCTGTTTGACAGGCAGAAATTCCATTTTCTTTCTTTCTAATTTCCTTTGCTCGCACGGACCTGCTATCAACACGTTCCTTCAAGTTACCGTCGTGTATATATATACTTGATGTTATGCCATTCTACATGTTCGTAATTACGTCTTTCTGCCATAATCGACGGACGAGAACTCGAAAGGTGCCCACATGACCGAGGCGAACAAGCGATACGACCCCATCTCGTCGTACTACTTTCGTTCAACCTCAACTCACGACGCTCTTCGATAAAAACAAAATGAAACCTCACTGAGTCATTCGGATCGAAACGCACAGCGACAGAGCCGTCGGCGACACGGTAGATCGAAAGCTTCTGTGGCAGAGGACGTTGACGGTCCATTGGGAGACGAGGTTTGGGCACGGATGAGAGAAAGATGCGACGATGGCTCAACAAGGAAGAAAAAACGGCGCGTGAAATTCGCCGGCACAATATGCGTCGTCCCATGTACTGAAACTATGGGAGGCGGTAAGACATGTCAGAGGAGTATATCCCGGGATTTTCGAAGGTTAAGGCTAGTAGAAGTGTCGCTAGCAATCGTATCGATGCGTGCGTTCTCCGCGGATCTTTCCTCAGGCTGGATCGCGATCAGTATTATTCGGTGCCCTTTCAAATTGAACAGATGGCATAGGGCGACAGTCAGGTGGGTCCCAGCCTACAAGGTAAGGACCGTCTCATGATCAACTAACTCGGACTCGATCTTAGAGAGCGTTCCTGGCCACGGCAAGTACCGAGATCTGAGAAGTACCAGCTTCACAGTTCTCCGCCGACTATGATATCTCCACGTCGCTTCTGAGTGTTTTATTCTCGCCTCCCACCAAGTGTTTTGACTCCGGATACGGTACTCTGGCATGGCATGGTTTCTTTCTTTCACCTTCTTGGATCCCGCCCTCTGAATAGTAGTATATGATATAGCAAGCGAACATCACTCAGCACACTCCATACGGAACTGGAGGACAAGACATGACTTCCAAGTACGCGTATCGGCTGGGCTCGGGCAGCCCCCATCTCCGTGCAAGGGTCGCGTTTCAAGGTGGAGCTATCTGTGGACCATTTTTTCCCCATAATTACATTTCACTAGCAATTCACTACCATGGAGGCTGAGCTCGATGGATACGACTCTTTCGCGAACGTCTCTAGCTCCAAGATAGTGAACTGACTGCTTGATACTGCTCACAGTATGTATAAATGTACAAAGTGGTTACCTCAAACGTCAGTGACGGACTTACGACTCTGATGAAAATAGGCTAATCTGTTGTTACCTTGGACGGCGTACTTTTCATGTTTCAAGGCTGAATACCGCTCCTGTATGGACCACCGTTTTTCATCCGTTTGCCTTGATTCTTAAGAATTCGGACTCCTGACGCCCCGCGGAGCCTCTGAAGGGCAACCACACTCCTCAGACGTTGCCGACCCCGCTTCCATCACATACTCACACTAGATTAATGTCTGTAACGCAAGTATGGCGTATCACGCGCTCGCACCGTAGCTGAGCGGAAATAGGTCTTCTCGGCAAGTCACGGTTGTTTGTATCGCGATCAGCCACTTTTCTGTCAAAGTTTTATGGATTGAAATCGATCAGAGGTTTCGAATCTGGTGGCTGAATGGATGTTCCCTCCCTTGTGGAGCGCTCCTTGTATTCGCGAGGTGAGGTCCGCCCTGTTTGGCAACCTTCTGACTTGCATCTATTACGCCAAATTTCTAGTTGTACATGTATTGACCAGGATAGACATGGTCCGCTGCTTAAACAGACTGCCCAATAATGGACACTGGCTCGGTGGAGAGTATATTATTCCCTTGTCTCCGCACGTGGCCCGTACGCTTTCTGACCGCCTGTCCCTCTTGCTCGCACGCCTTCCATTGCGATGTCTGAGCCACCGCATGCTCCAACTTTGCATGCTAAGGGCCCACCAGACGAACAAACAAAGAGGCTTTCATTGGTGCACAAATCAGTTTTATTGTCGATGTTTTGTTGTGCACAATTTCTGGAGGCTGCCAGCAATGCCACACTCGTCCCAGCAATACCTACCATCATGCGTTCTATGGGTATCACAGGGAGTCAATCCGCCTGGATAATCAGCGCATTCCAACTCACGTTCGCATCGTTTCTGTTGATCGTACGTCTAATTATTCTTGTGCGATGTGATATAACTCACTTTTCCTTGAAGAGCGGACGGTTAAGCGACGTGTATAATCCCAGTAAGCCAAACTCCAGTGTCCCTATTTAGATGGTTTACTCGTTATGCATTAGAAAATGTCTTTGTCGCCGGGTTGCTTTTCGTTGGCATCCTTTCTTTCGGTGCTGGCTTCGTGGTCAATAAGATCGTGTTCATGGTATTGAGAGCGCTCATAGGCATTGGTAAGCAAGAGTTGTACGGTCATGGATGAAATGCTGACCGCCGTCGTAGCATCTGCGATGGCAATTCCTTCCGCTCTCGCACTCTTACTAAGGGTTTTTCCGGATCCTCTTGAACAAGCTCGGGCAATCGCCATACAGGGTGGCTGTGGAGCGGTCGGAGACGGTAGGTACCGTTGGGGACATTCCATTCTCATTGTCGATGTGGCTTTCACAGTACTTGGGCTCTTCATTGGCGCGATCCTTGTCCAGTACGCCTCGTACCACTGGATATTTTGGTTTACTGCAGCCGTCGCCATTCCGGCTGCCCTTGCGTGTCTCTTTATAATACCGCCGCACCTTGGAAATTCTCGAGGCGAGTCTGACAAGCATATACCGAAATGGGAGAATCTTGATCCGATTGGTATTATGATTTTGACTGGTGCTTGCCCTTCATCGAGTACCGATTACGTGCAGCACTGATATTATACACCCAGTGTCATTCGTTCTTTTCATCTATGCTGTAACATCTGGATCAACAAATGGTTGGCCCCGTGCAAGCGTTATTGTCCCGTTCATTATTTCAAATTTTCTCTTCATCGGGTTCTTTTACTGGGAAACCAAAATCCCCTCGGACAAAGCGGCGATGTGCGTTGCATCTTCTCTTAAACATGCTCCTAGATTTACTGCAGTTGTTTAAGACCCCCTCACACTTGGTTTTACACTAACTTTTCTGTTCTCTTTAGTCTGGCGCTGTTACCGTTCTTTTTGTGGGATGCATTCTTTTTAGCTTTTACAACGTTGTGGCAAGATATATTCCACTGGACAGCTATCTCCACAGCGGCTCATATGTAAGTGCATACGTGTGGGCCGGACCGCTCTTTGAGACATTTCATTAGGGTCCCACTCGGCGTGGCTGCCTTTGCGATGAGCTTCACGGGGCCACTGTCTAGAGTTATCAACCCCAAATGGCTGATCCTTACTGGTCTTTCTATGGTCGCCGTTGCTACCGCCTTGGTTGGCGTAGGCGGTGGCGAGCCAGCAGATTACTTGCCCTACGTATTTCCTGCTTTCTGCCTCGGCAGTGCTGGCACGATGTTAGTATATACCCACACAAAGTAAGTTGGACGCACTCGCCGCTCTGCGCTACGCCTGACCACCCTGTCTTAGTATTGCCATCTTCCAAGCCGTACCTGCGTCCATGGCAGGCACGGTGGGTGCGATCTTCAACGGGGCCCTACAAATCGGGTGCGCGATCGGGCTTGCGGCATTCTGCGCAATCGAAGCCTCCGTGCAGGCTGCGTACGGCGATGATGGAGCGTACCGTGGACGAGCTGCCTCGTTCTGGTTCGTCCTCGGAATCGTGATGCTCGAGATTCTCGCTGTGTCCTATTTTTACAAGAGCGGAGCGGATCACAAACCAGGCGAAGACGATGGCGGCGGAGATACAGACACAACAGCAGGCGACGTCCACGTAGATGAAAAGGTCGGAGGCGCTTGATGCGCCCAGAGCGGCGGCTGCGTGATGGTCCGGGACTGGGACCCCGGGTCTCAGTGTGCGCAAAGTAGCCTCATGCTCGTGGGCTCTGGAAGGATTTCTCAGCATAGTGCAGGCTAATGTAGAACCGTGATTCTGCACAAACGAATATATATTTTACTCCGACGTGCGTTGAACGTTCAAGCTTTCAAGACTAAACAGTATTTATCGAAACCTGGGACCACTGGTGGTATTCCCACGGTAAGCTCCTGGCGGGTATGTACTATGTAGGGCCACCGGCAATTGCGTAGGACGCAAGGCGGCGTCTGCGCGGTGAGATTCTTAAGCCGCCTTTCCTCGATTGAAACGGTCCACGACACCTCAATGGGCAAGTTCTACGACGACATTCCTGAGTCGCACTTCGAATGGATCAAGAAACAACGCATGTTTTGGGTCGCCACGGCCCCGCTTAGCGCGCAGGGCCATGTCAACGTGTCGCCAAAGGGGACGGCCGACTGTTTCCACGTAGTCAACTCTAATCAGGTCTGGTACGAGGACCTCACAGGGAGCGGTAAGGCGTACTTCGTCGCATGTATGACCAGCCAGAGCTGAGACGAAAGACGACAGGTGTCGAGACCATCTCGCACGTTCGGGAAAACGGTCGGATGACGATCATGTTTTGTGCTTTCGAAGGTCCGCCTAGGATCATGAGGCTCTTTGGCGTCGGTAAGTGTGTGTTTTTATTATTCGTGCCCACAGTCCTATCCTAGGAAGCTTTTGGTTTCGTGTCACTGAGAACCTCGCCCAGGAACCGTTCACGAGTATGGCACTTCCGAGTATAACAGACTCGTGCCTGTTACCTCTCGCAAGCCTGGCTCCAGAGCTGCCATCGTTGTCGAGGTCTATCAAGTGGGGACTGTGCGTAGCCCGCCCATTATCGCGTGTCTCGGAATACATCAGGCTGACGTGTCTATCCACAGTCGTGTGGATATGCGGTCCCGCTGTACGATTTCGTCATGCACCGCACACAGCTTCACCGCATCGCCAACATGGCTGAAGACGGAGACAGGGCGCTCGCTGTCGCCAACGACGAGGTGTCGAAACCTCCATTGACTCTCCGCGCCTACTGGCAGATGGAGAACCTGCGCTCTTTGGACGGTCTACCAGGGTTACTTACAGCCCCGGACACCATCCTCGGCATGACGCCGCGGAATAATTTTGACAGAAACGCTCCAAGGCCGATGTTGCGCCGTAGCTCCCAGGTGGAGGCGTGTAACGCTGCCCGAGAGCGGAAGTGGTTTGCGTCCGGATTCGTGTTGGGCGTAATCACTGTCTTTGCGGTCACTGCACTCGCAGAATCCCTGCCAAGACTCTCACTGAGAGAGATCATCGTTCGTTTCTCGTAGCTACGTGCCATCTATAGTATTTACTACGACCACGTCCCAGTCATCACGATCAACGCCGTCGGGTGCGATTACCTTCGTCAATCGCGGCTCACGGCGTAATACGACCTCTGAGTCACTAGTCCTCAGTCCTCACGCTATCGAGATTCCTGCGATGTTCTTCCCGCCGAGTGATCTCATTGGAAACATAGGTAGAATCGAGTACATTTGTGTCGGTTGACTTCGTCGATCGAGGTGAGGGCATTCCTGATCCTCGACGAAATCAGCGTAAGTCGCAGAGCATGGTGACATTGTTCGTTGTAATATGTGTCCGAGTTGGCATACATGATGCATGATTCTAAGTCAGACAATGTCAGTGATGGCCGGCGATGAGCTCAGGAACCAGTACCTGCCAACCGAGGCTTGATGCATGATGCCTGACTTCGGACACATATCAGGACAAACATGGTTCACTGCCAGCAACATCATGTTGCTGGCAGTGAACCAAACACAGTCCTAGGTTCGTTATATCGGCTTTTCATACTCCATCGCCGTTCGACAGGTTCGTGATCCTGTAGATGGTTCGAATCAGGATCGCCAGTCGAGTCACTGCCTCCGCGACTCCCTCTCCAACTCCTGCGCCCTTGAATAGTCACCATTACGCTAACTGGCACAGCACTGACAGGACCGACGGGCCGCGTTCTTTCGTCAAATAACTCGTCGAGCTCATGGGCAAGTTCTACGATGACATTCCCGAGTCACACCTCAAATGGATCGAGAAGCAACAAATGTTTTGGGTCGCCACGGCCCCCCTTAGCGCCCAAGGGCACGTCAACCTGTCCCCCAAAGGGATGGCCGATTGCTTCCATGTGGTCAGCTCGAAGCAGGTCTGGTACGAGGACCTCACTGGAAGTGGTAGCGTGCATCCCACTCGCGTGTAGTGGGTCAGTCGGGGCTGAGACGAAAGACGACAGGCGTGGAGACCATCGCGCACGTTCGGGAGAACGGCCGGATCACGATCATGTTTTGTGCCTTCGAGGGTCCGCCTCGGATTCTAAGACTTTTTTGGTGTCGGTGCGTGTTTTCGTTTGGGCTTCGTCCTCGGTGGCTTCACGATTCTCGCGTGCAGGAACCATCCACGAGTATGGCTCGCCCGAGTACAGTAGATTGATCCCTGCCGTGTCCCGTAAGCCGGGATCCAGGTCGGTCGTCGTCATCGACGTATATCAAGTGGGATCTGTGCGTAATTGCCTCGTTTCGATCGTAACCATTCAGTTATGATGTCTTCGCGCGCAGTTGTGCGGATATGCGGTCCTGCTGTACAATTTCGTCATGCATCGCACCCAACTTCTCCGGTGGTCCGCCAAGGCCGAAGATGGGGACAGGCTTGCCGCTGCGCATGACCGGGAGCAGTCCGATCGAGCGCATCACGACGCTACGGCAAAGGGTGGTGTTAACGGCAACGGGTCGAAATCCCCATACACCCTCCGCACGTACTGGCTGTTCAAGAGCACACACTCATTGGACGGTCTGCCGGGCTTGCTTACTGCCCCAGACGCTATGCTCAGCATGACGCCGCAGGATAACTTTGATAGAGACATTCCCAGGCCGATGTTGCGCCCACATCAAGCGGAGGTTTCTAACACTTTCAGAGACCGTGCGTGGTTCGCGTCTGGGTTTGGATTGGGCGTGGTTAGTGTATTGGTAGTCATTGTGCTTTCAGGAACTCTGCGAGAGAACACTTCTCGTTTCTCGTAGCAACAATGTCGCGAAAGATTTCTGGTTATGTGTACATTCTACTCGACCAATTCCACCTGTATCAACGGTCATATGTGATAGTTTTCTATTCGTGTTCCGTACCCCATGCGCTCCGCACGGAATAGCACAAGACTTGCGATTGCCACATCCTGAAGTCCAATCCCGACGGACTTGAATATAGTGACCCTGTCTCGCGCTGTCAACTCTTTGGGCAGCTCGACGGGCACGAATTTTCCGCCCACGCCCTCCTGTACCAACTCGCCGAGCTCGATCAGATTTTCATTCGGATCAATCGCCTTGCCTGCAGTGATGATTTCTCCAGCTTCTATTGCGCAGGCCTCTCGTGAGTCCACTACAACCTTCCACGCCCGGTCGATGAGCTCCGAATCGACCTCGTGCATGCGCGGCGTGTAGCTCCCCACGAGATTCAGATGGGTCCCGGGCGAGACCCACTGAGACGGGAAGAGTGGCGTCTCGGAGGAGGTCGCGGTGCATATCACGTCTGCGCGTCGAACTACGTCGCGCACGCGCGCCTCGCTGTCGAGCATGATCGCGTCGAACGCGATCGTGGGATGGGCCAGACGAAGCGACGCCACGAGGACGCGCAGACGGGCGTTGTCCGCACGGTTTACGAGAGTGCACGACTCGATGGACGCGAACGCGCGCAGATGGAGGTCGACGTGCGCCTTGATCTGCTTGCCGGCGCCGAACGCGACCAGGGTCTTGGGGGCCTTGCTGGCGAGGAGACGCGTGGCGAGGACAGATCCTGTCGTGGGATCAGGTAGGTGCGACGTCTCGCTCGGCGCATGGATTCGACGGACTCGCACCTGCGGCTGTTCGCAGAGCGGTCAAGGCGGTTGCGTTCAGGATGGCTTTGACGCAGCCGGTCTCTTCGTCCAGGACGAGGGTGGAGGCTGGCAACCCACGTCTATCTCCTGGAAGAGAGGGGATTGAAACGACTTTGATGGTCGTTCCGAGGGCTGGTACGCGAGAGGGCATGAAGAGCGTCGTGTGTCCCTCCATAGATATAGATGTTCTGTGTGGAGAGGTGTGATCAGACCCGGAGGAAAGCTTGTAGAAAACAAGGGCCATGAGGTTCTCGAGTTCGTTTGGCTGTAGCCCTGATGTCGCCGCATCGACGTCTTGAGCGGAGAGGACGAGCAGCGACATGGAAGTGTCTCGGCCCGGGCCGGCACCCGCCCCAACTCTAATCGGGCCCACGTGACTACATACGACGTGTTTGTCCTCCTTCCTTCCTCTTCGCCAGTATGGACTTGTTACACGCCCAGCTGGCCGCGCTCCAGCAGCAGCTTTCCTTCGTCGCCACCGAACCCATCGACTGGAAATTCTACGTCCAGACATGCTCCTGGGCAGTCACCCTCTTCGAGTCCTACCTCTTGTGAGCCAAGTTTCCTTTTTTCTCCCGCCCGACTCGTACTCACGACTCGACCCAGAGTCCGCCAGTACCCCCTCTATGCCAAAACTGCTCCCCCGCAGGTCCTCGCGAGCCATTTCGACGAGACGGCGTTCCGCAACTCGCAGCTGTACGGACGTGACAAGGCCAAGTTCTCCCTCATCACAGGGCTCCTCAAGCAGTCGATTGACTCGGTCATGCTCCAGTACGGCTTTTACGCCTGGGCTTGGGACTTTGGCGGGAGGCTCGTTGGGCGGTTGGGGTACGGTCCCGAGTATGAGGTGAGCGCCGCGTTCAGCTGTGGGGTTCTGCTGATCGACGTGTGCAGATCACACAATCCCTCGCCTTTGCCGCCGTCCTCTTCATCTCCTCCTCGGCGGTTAGCACCCCGCTCTCCGTGTACCAGACTTTTGTCCTCGAAGAGAAGCATGGTTTCAACAAGACCTCGCCGTCGCTTTTTGTCACTGACCTGCTCAAGAACTGGCTCCTCACCTTGGTCATCGGCGGTCCTTTCCTCGCCGTCTTCCTCTACGTGTTCCAGTGGGCTGGAGACCGTTTCGTGCCCTGGCTCATGGCATTTCTGTCCGTCCCGCTTCCTCTTCACCGACCATTTCTGACCCTCGCCCAGGTTTGCCTTTCAGATCGTCATGGTCGTCCTGTATCCCACCGTCATCCAACCCCTTTTCAACAAACTCTCGCCCCTCCCCAAAGGCGACCTGCGCTCCCGAACCGAAGTCCTCGCGCGCAAGCTCAAGTTTCCTCTCAAACACTTGTACGAGATCGACGGCTCGAAACGCAGCTCCCACAGCAACGCCTACTTTTTCGGTCTCCCCTGGGTGCGTCATCGCCCACTTTCTTGCTTTAGGCCCGCGCTGACCCCACGTAGAGCAAACACATCGTCGTTTTCGATACGCTTATCAAGGAGAGCAAGCCCGACGAAGTCGAAGCCGTCCTCGCGCACGAACTCGGCCACTGGTACCACATGCACCCCACCAAGTTCCTCTGCCTCTCCCAACTCCACATCTTTTCCGTCCTCGCGCTCTTTCCTGCGTTTCTGCACGCTCCACAGTTCGTACGCGCGTTTGACTTTCCAAAGGGCGTCGCGGCGAGGCCACCCACTCTGGTCGCGTTCATGATGTTCCAGGTGCGTAAGGAAAAGAGCTAGGATGTGCGGCACTCAACAGGACGTAGATGATCCTCACACCGGTGGAAGCGTTCGTCGGCATCGCGCTCAATTTCGTGTCGCGTCACTTTGAATGGGAAGCCGATCGCTTCGCGTGCGAGCTGCAGGACCGTCTCGGGGCGCCGGAGATGCACGACATGGGCGATCGACTCGGGCGCGCGCTCGTCACGCTGCACGTCAAGAATCTGTCGACGGTGTGGGTCGACTGGCTGTGCGTACCCTTCGTATTCGTATGTTGTTGCGCGCGCGAGGGGCTCACTCGGGCACAGGTACTCGGCGTACCACCATTCGCATCCGACGCTCATGGAACGGCTCAAGGCGCTCGAGAGTTTCAAGGCCAAGCGGGCGAGCGAGGCGAAAAAGGAGCTCTAGTGCGGGACGCCGTCCTTGGCGTCGCGCGATATCCCCTCATGTGGGGGGATCCCTGTACGATAGCATCACTAGATCTAGTAGCTATATTTACACTCGTCGGTCCATTGATTCTACGTGCCCCCCGACTCCTCGACCTCTCGGATGCGCCCGATGGTGTAACGTCTGCAGTGTGCACGTCGATCTAATCACACTCGAAATCGACGGCGAGGAACACGAGAAAGCGAGTCCGCTGATCAGTGGATATGTATGATAGTCTCATCCTGCTGTAAAAGTCAGTCAGACCTTCTGAAGCGCCGTCGTAGCTCACTTGCATCTCGTTGGCCATATTGAACTCGTGCACCCGGCGCGGGAGTTGGCGTGCAGGTGACGAGTAGCCAGCATTGCAGAATTTATGATCTCGAAGTCTAGACGCTTGTAAATTTCCTGATGCGGCACACGCAGGAGACACGATTGTCAACACGGCAGGTGTGATCGACCCAAACAGCAATATGGGCAGCTGCACACCACAGAGCTCATCTCAGCCGGTGCTGTGCTCCTGCGATGCAGGACGAAAAGGAGGCGCAGCTCGGTAGGCGGAAAAGGAGCTCACGCTGTGCTGTACACGGTCTCGACGCTGCTCGGCACACCGGAAAGGAGGCGGCATGACGCAAAACACTATACCATTACACGGGGGACACAATCATTGCCACCACGGCCTCGTGCTTAATGTATAGAGAAAAATCAATCTCACTTCCGTGCAACAATCAGGTACATGGGTGTGGACAACTTCATCTCTACACCACTGATAAGCGCGTCACCAACACCCTGAAGCGCCTTGCACGTCTCATATGCCCCCTCTGGAACAAGACTGATCATATCGAACAGACGAAGACTCTGCATCACGATCTTAGCAAACCAGCTCGTGCTCAACGTCGTCAACATGTCCCACTGCAGCTGTGCCTTGTTGATATTCCCCTTGAGGGAATAGTACCATGGAGGTGCATCAGGCCGCATAGCCAGATCCTCTTCATACTCGATCTTAAACCCGACGTTGGTAAACGCCTGACGCACGTCTTCGAGCCGGCGCATGTCTGAATCGGGAATGACACTGCAAATGTCGAACCGGCGCGCGAACTCTTTGAGCAACGGTACCTTGAGCAGTACTTCAAGCAGGTCCGCGAGTTCCTTCAGTTGGTCCGCGGGTTCCCTGAGCCTAAGCTGGTCCTCGAGTGCCTTGTGGGATGGGTCCAATGGGTCCCAGGCGTCCGTCATGCACCACGCGTAGACTCCAAACTGGGCGCACCACCATTGAGCTCTTGTCCGCTGTGAGACTAGGCACTTACGACTCCTCCGGGCTTGAGCACCTTTTTGATCTGACCGTAAATGCCCTCCCGCGAAGATGCTTGGCACTTCGGCTCGAAGACATACACTACGCGGGTCAGCGCCGTGCCCTGTACCAAAAGAAAAACCACTCACCGGCGTCGAACGAATCCTCTCCAAATTGTTCCACGAGTTTCATGACGTCTCCCTCGACGAATTCGACCTGTCCATCCAACCCCGCGCACTCCGTATTCCACCTCGCGTCCTGCAGTGTACGCTCGTTGTTATTCAGGCCGACCACGTGTGCCTCCGAATAGGTCGCGATCTCGCGCGCGGATCCTCCGGCGCCGCATCCGACTTCGAGCACGCGCATCCCCTGTCTCAGATCCATCTGCGACGCAAGGTAATGCTCGTGCCGCGCGAGCTTCTCGTAGAACCCCTCGCCCCACGAAGCGTAGCGCGACGAGCCCCACTTGTACTCACGTACCTGGCGCCGGTAGGTCGAGGGGCCTGTGGGTGTATCAGATAGCCATGGCGCAACAAGGGAGCGATAGGACGAACTCCCGTGATTTTCCTTCAAGCCTGGGTCCTCCGGCCAAGACCTGGTGTACGCGAGGATGCGGTCACCCACTTGTCTGGCCTGTTGGTTAGTTGACATGTTCTGGGCACAGTGGACGATGAGGACGGCGAGGAGGAGGATGAAAAACGATACAGTGAAAAGGGCGGTGCAACCCCTTTTCCCGCTGTGCAAGTTCTTGTGATTTTTCCTTAGTGTCACCCTTGGCGTCACCTCTATACGAGTGGGGCCCTAGTCCTAATTCTTGGACTAGCGGCGCAAGCTTGCGGCGGCTCCTTGGACGAGTTCTCGTCGCTCGTCTTCGTCCTCGCCCGTTTCAGCGCACACTCCCTGCACTCCCTGCCTCCATTGATCATTCCAGCTCCTCGCAGCTCACTCCTGGGTCCGAAGCGCGCGAGGGGCGCCCGCTTCTTCCGAGGCATAAATATCGTGCCATGTAGGAGCCAGAACTCCAATTTTTGAATTATTTGTCAAGTCTTCCTGGGAGAGGGAGAGTCCTCGGAGGTTGGGAAGCTGTTGCTGTCGAGCATGTCCAAGACGAACTATCATTGAGTTAGGTCGTGACGTCCAGTGGCCCAGTCGACGCGCGCCACGGAGCATTGGGAAGAGCGCTTCGCGTTCTTCGGCCCGGGACGGAGCCTGACCTGCCGGGTAGGCAGGGGAAACCTCCGAGTCGCGGGCTCCCACACCTCATGTGACAGATGATCAACTCATTCATTTTTCCTTTCCATCAGGGCACATTTACCTCCACCGCCATTCGTGATCGCTTCAAGAACTGGAACGCAGAGCGGCAGCGACTGCTGCAATGCAGACTTTTTATTGTAAATGTCGACTCCCACCCTCTGACTTTGACGATGTGCACAGTCGGCGATTCGGCATTCAATGTCACACCAACACACAGATCTGAGACGAGGACCCTGCTGATCTGAAATTGTTGAGGCGCCATTTCCCGTTCTGACTTCTGGCACATATGAGTGTCGTTCTCCCGCTTTGTTCAGTCCTGAGCCGAAGCGTCCACCGAATACGATGAATGTAAGATCCGCCTCTCTTTCCACATGCACATGATCCTACCCAGTTCTCATCCACCAACACCACCTCAAAAGTCCTAATCACACCCCCACCTCATTCACGACCAGTGCAAGCAAACTCGCAGACGCCATCACCATCTTGTTTCTCCTATGGAGGGCGGCCAGTTCGCTGGCATCAAGGCTCCACAGATTGGATCGAGATCGGCGCTCTCTTCGAAGGATCGATCTGACCCCACTGACGATCTCATCAGGTATCATCATTTCGCTCCACATTGGCCCGCGTCATCCGACTTCCTTTCTCCAGCAAAACGACCCCGGAGATCGTGTCGCCGCGAGAGGAAGATGTAAAAAATGAACCACAAGTTACCTAATATTGATCCTATGACGAGGCCCTCGAAGACGAAATTGTCGCGCGTATGGAGACCGATGACTTATTGGTATGACAACAACAAAAGGAAATGGCAAGACTCTTGCCGCTATGGCTATAGGTACGGGAGTACAAGTGGGGTTCGTTGCGCTACGATTCATGGGACGATGCGCGTATGTTTAAACTCCGCCCGCTCCTCTCCGAGCGTCTGGGTTATGAGCGCACGGGCCACTGAGGCAAAGAGGAATATTACCCAGAACATATGGTTCATTGCCATGGAAACAGAGCCATTGCCATGACAATAATTCTCAGTATTCTCGCAGAACATAGTTGACCATGGTGCAAGCAACTGCCGGCCTTGGCACTAGATTTAGCCGGAGATATCGGAGTGAGCCGTAGTATATAAACATCGCATTAGATTGTCTCAGTGATTGGCCCCAATCTGTCATTTGGCTTAGACTGCTTGATTACGTCGCATCGTGACTTAGAAGTTTGTCCCTTTGTCCCATGCGTTGTTCTTGGCCTTGGGCTGAAGCGGAGAGCGCAGCTACTCACCCATCGCCCAACATTGTTACATCATGCAACCTGGCACGAATAGGGTATGACCATAGCCCGCTAGTCTGGTAACCAGACCGTCTATGAGGCAAGCAGTCGACAGACGGTCTGGTAAATTTCGTTCGCGTTTGTTGGGCTGCGCGGGCACGTGAATGTATGCCCAAATCAGGGATAGCATTCGTCACGTGTAAGTAGAGTAAGCGTTAGCTAAGTCTAGATAAGTCCTACGCTTCCCCGAGTCGTCGTCGTCAACGATCGCTGCGCCATGAATGCTAGACTCACGCCATGCTGTTGCTGCGGAGCGCTGTTGAACATGCCAAATGCACCAGTGCCAAAGAATGAGCGCATTCTCAAAGCCATACACATGCTGAACACTGGTCGACTTTTGCTTTTCACCGCGCTCCTTGAGGTCTTGAATCCAACGGAAAAGGACTTCCAGGCCCATCGTGATCGTATCTACGCGTCTACAAAGGAGAGGCAGTCCGGGAAGCTCAGCTGATTGCTGGACTGCTTGTACAGCGACTCCCGAGGCAAAGCACAACTCGATGCTTGGATGGAGCCCCATGCACTTCAATATGTCACCCGGAAAGTGTACGACGAAATGGACGACGTTAAGCAAGCTCTCAGTGGGACAATCGACACGATTTCGTGTGAGTTTCTTCTGAGCTGGAACATCAACACGACGATGGGGAAGATTATCGATGAGCGTGCTCCTGTACTCGCTCGGATCCTCGGGAGCGCTGCACAGTCCAATCGAGCGACCAGGGAGAACAAGAAAAAAGATACTTCTACGGTAAGCTTTCTCAGCAAGAGTTTGGGTTTGTCCGAACCCCAAGTCGAAAGACTTATCATGTTGTAGTCGCTCAGCTAGCGAAGGCACGGTCGAATTGTACGCTCTACTTTTCGGCACCTTTCACTCTTTCTATGGATGAATGGTGCATCACGTCAAGTCATCGAAGCCCTCGCGAAGTGTGGGTTTTGTATCTCATTCACATTGCTTCTGAAGCTCTTGAACAACCTCGCGTCGCGTTGCATGGAGCAGGCGATCTGTGTCGCTCGACGGCCACACATCCTCTGTTACGACAACACATCAACATCAGCACGTCGATCTTCGTAGAACAACGGACCGATGCACCAGCCAAGGTTCAATCAGGAACGTTTCCGATCCTGTACGAGCTCCAAGACGTGAATCCAGAACAGATTCGACTGGGACCAATGTTACAGTGTGCAAATCAGGCGACATACCTTACATTTAATGGCGACGTACGACCAACGATTCGGAGTATCTTCGTTGATCGCGACTGTCTTGATACCGTGATTCTCGCATTCAGTGACCTGTGTGCATCAAAGGTTACATATTCAACAGATTGGCACTGCCATCTGTTCTTACCTGTGTTACCTGAAGACGTTTTAATGGCGAAATTGTGATAGAGATCGAGTCCGGTCGAAGTAGGATTGGAATCAGCAGACACAAGGTCTTTCCGCTGCTCATTTCGGCCGTGATTATGCTGCCGCGCCCGTTGAGAATGGCGAGTGAGGCTTGGAGTTGGAAGACATGCGGAACGATCATAAAACGAGTGATGACGAAGACGACTAGACAAGCTCGCAGAGCTTCCGTCTTCTCTTTTTCCGCGGGTGTCGCTAGGTAGTCGTCTGGAAGTTTGTCGGCGATCATTACATGAGCAAGGGCATCTAGAAGATCCAGCGGGGCAACTAGGATGGCTGGGATATGGCTCGAATAATCCATGTCATTGCGGGTCGTACGTGATCGTGATAATTTGCATTATTTACCAGAACTAAATGTTTTCCCGGCGTGAAATCCCGCATTCTTTAATTGGCCAAACATCACGTGCCCGCGCAGCCCAACAAACGCGAACGAAATTTACCAGACCGTCTATCGACGGCTTGCCTCATAGACGGACTGGTTACCAGACTAATAGCCCGCCCGTATAGCCTATACTGACATAATCATCAGCCACCCACACATCCTCAGTCGCTCACCGAGAAGCTGGACGCGCTGGAGGATGATTTAGTGGAAACAAGGGATGTCTTGTTGGGCCTCGTACAATGACACGCACTAATTCTGGAACGCATTCAAAATATTGAGAATCTGCAAGCAACCCTAAATCCACGCCCGCAAGGAGGCCTGGGATTGTTCTTTCTTCTCCCTCTCCGGTTATCATTGTTCATTTGTCACATCATATTAAATATTGCCTCTTGTATTCGTAATCGTACAGGTGTTAGAGCCTAATCACCACTGTCCAATCACGGGAGATTCGCATAACGATTGTAACCATACGTCGCTGTCGCCCCAACAGAGCTCGGCCGTTCGCTCGCGTCCTCGCCAGCGTTCCAACCATTGACCACGACTGGCTTCCACAAAATCTCAAAATGTGGGAGTACGACTGTACGAGGCATACGAGACGCTTGCACGAAAGCCATTTTTTACAAATTGATGTAGTCTAGGCGTCTGACAAATGAAGAGTTGAAGAATAAATACTACTGTGAACAAGTCGGAAAAGTGCGGTCAATGTACGATCAGACCTACAGGGCGCGGATGGGCTCAATCGCTTGGATGCGTCATGCCGCAACACTGGGATGTTGCTCCTTCTTAACGCGTAGAGAAAATAAATGTATAGAGATGTGGATACACGATCCAATACATGCCACACACAACCTTCAAGGACACCGCGACGACGACAGTTGTCTACGCGACGAAAATCACGGCGCTAGAAGATCGAGTTCACATTGCACGCACAAAAGACACGCATGAGACTGGGAAAGAGAAGGGGTCAGGGCACGTCAAATGTACGTGGGGAATGCGATCTGCCGTTGTTGCAGCGCGCCATCGCCATGTCCGAGGTCAGGAATCGGTCTCGAAAGCTGATTAATGATCCTCGAAGGACTATTGCAATACTCGAACCACGTCGAACTGTGCACTGAGGAAATTCCGGGGGCTGGTGAAGGGTGGCACGGGTGAGGAGTTCCACGCACTTGAGGGGAACTAGAGTTACGATGGCTTTACTTGACCATCTATAGCGTCGAGGACGTACCACAGCGGGCACAAGCAGAACGTGCGTGCAACAATCAAGTTCATGGGCGTGAATATCGACGGCTTGCCTCAGACGGTCTTGGTACCAGACTAGACCGTCGACGTGAACAGCTTCATCTGCACAGCATTCAGGAGCGCGTCACCGTCACCATCGCCGTTCAGCGTCTCGCACGCCTCACACGTCCCCTCTGGAGTCAGCCTGATCACCCCGAACAGACCTAGACTCTGCGTCGCTGACTTGCCGACCCAACTTGTGCTCAACAACGTCAGCGCGTACCACTGCGGCGTTGCTTTGCCGATATGATCCCGCTTGAGCGAATAGTACTTACCACAAATGCACGTCTGGTCGCTAGTACTTACCACAGATGCACGTCTGGTCGCTCAGCCAGACCCTGTCTTCTCAACCTTGAACTCGACGTTGCTGAACACCTGACGTATGTCTCTAAGTGAGCGCGTCTCCACGTCTGGAATGTAATCCCAAATCCCGCGCAGGTGCAGCACACGCATCCGTGATTTGAGACCCATCTGTGCCGCAAGATAATGCTCGTGCCGCGCGAGCGACTTGCGGAACCTATCACCCCACGAAGTGTAGAACGACGAACCCGGGCCCACCTTGACGCTGGTGGTAGGTAGCCCCAACGGAGACCCCAGTGCGCCTTTCTCTATTCTCCTTCTACCATGACAATTCCACCAGCTCTTCAATGGACATTCTTTGGATAGCCTCCCTGCCATCCCCAGGTGAACCAGGATTTAAATCATATGCTTGAGCAGGTTCTTCTCAACTGAGTCGCACGCACCTGCTCGGCGTCCTTCTCTGAATACTTATATTTGTGCGCGACGACGACACAGATACATCCTCGATTTATCTCGGATGGTTTCGCGCTTGGGTCAGTGCCGGATCCTGGGTGGCCAGCGTGTTCCCCTCGCGTACCTCAGGGACCTCTCGTCCTCATCACCGCGCCTGGAGCGCTTCTTGCTGCATCGGATGGAGATGGAGAGCAGAGTAAGGGATGGGCACGTCCGGCTTGGCGCGAGACATGGGGGTGCGGTGCTAATCCTGGCTTTCCTTCTCTTCATGGCGGCCAGATCGCATTGGCACTTTACGTCTTCTTCTCGCAGCGACCCGATTTCCAGATTATTTTCCTGGAGAAAGGAAGTCAGATAACACAGACAGGTGTAGAGCGAATGATGATACCTGATAAGTTCGCCAATGAGGCCAGTTCGATCTTTCGGAGAGGCGCCTCTCGTTAGGTTTGGTTGATGCTGCGTCGACTTCGATTCGATCTGGGCAACTTTGATGTCAGTGAACTGGCCGTTCTCCATATGACGTAAGGTGTCGGGAGAGCCCACAAGAGATGGAGATGATAATTGATTGGTGGTATTTCGGACCCCAGCGGGATTACTATATGTATGACCCTGCCCTGTCAATGTCATCTACCCGCCTTCCTGGACCGGAATGACGAACGCACAAGTTACCAAGATTTGCCACTCCATTGACCATTCCCATCGCTACTGATCTCTTCGCAGGTGGACGGGCAATTGCGTCCGACACCCGAGTCAATGTCAGTGCAAAGCCTACTCAGCACGTTTCACGGTATCTGCGATCATGCTGCACAACGCACGCACAACAATAGCTAAGGGACACGAGGAAAAGTGAAAGGTATCTCCCACCGGTGGACATGGTCGCCAAAGCAACAATGTATCCAACAATGATGACCCACCACCAGCCCGCGATGTGGGAATAACGCTCCTGGGACCGGTCTGTGAAACCCGATGTCAGTAATCGATTTCAACTTTGACTACAAGCATTACCTCCCACAATGCCAGGCATTGATTACGCAGCATATCGAAGCAAATACCCACGGAGGCCTAAAATTCAGGGAGTGAATCGGCGATAAGAGGGGCGAATGAACTCGGTGTACTCACGCAGCCATTAAGAGGGTGACAATTGGACTGAACCCAGGGGTTGCAGTCAGTCTGGGAAGTATATTTTGTGAGGATTGCCCAAACGCATCGTCGAAACAGTGAAGGCATACGTCGGGAAGAAATTGATAAAACTCAATCCAGCCAGCTGAGAACAGCCCAGCAACATAAAGATCCAGACCTTGATATCGCGTATTGCAAGCTTAAAGCCATCCAAAATCCTGTACATATTTTGTCGCAGGGCAAGAAAAAATTAAACACTACACAAACACCAGGTGGGACACGCACGACGCATCAGAAGAATCTTGGTCAGCTTCCCCCACATCTTGGGACATCTATCGCGTGTTGCTAGGCTAGTGGCGCGCGTAAATAAGCGCAGCCGCATATCCCGAAACTCACGAGATCCGGGAGAAGCCACCTGGGGTGTCATTGAGGAAGGTCATTAGATTGCGGTCTGGCTTTCCCCTCTTTCCCCGACTTTTGGGGATGGTGTACGGACACATACATGGTCAGCAGTCCAGGAACATAGTCATGGCACCCTGGGCATAAACATGACACCTCCTGTCAACTATTCCCATGCGAATGCTGAGATGATATGGGTCACCTCGATATAGAATAACCTTGGAGGTTATTCTATCAGCTGAGGTATTAGATGAAAGGCTTTCGCTGCTCACCATCCCCATGCAGCTATTCCAAGCTTTCCCTGAAGGCCTGCCAGAATCTCAGCCGCTATGAGCTGATAACAGGTATAACTTTGGGTGATCACTCCGATATGAGTGGGCCATACACTACCAAATGCATTGGATATCAATAACGGCCGAGCGGAATGCCAATTCCTATGAATGTAGGATAGTTATACATGAGAACGGAACGGGAAAAAAAACGGCTCGCCTACCGTCCTGGTATACCATCTTGACAATAGGTACATTGACCCGGGACAGAAGGCCGCCTACACGAAGAATCAAATAGGACGCTTTCTAAGTATATCGTACAAACCTCGATATATAACCCAAGATCTAACTCAGTTTTGAGTGTGACTGACAACAGTGATGACCAATCGAAGCGTACTATATTGGACGGAATCTGTACCGGGCAGTAAGATGCATACAGAATGGCAAGGATCGATTCGTATTGCACGTCTGCGTCGTGGTTAAGTTTGAACCAGCACGAAGGGAAATCGGATCACAAGTCAAACCGAGATCCGCTTCTAAACCCTGAAGTCTAGCTGCGGAGACTGCCAAACGCTAGACGTCCAATATAAACAGAATCGTGAGCAGCACACTCAACTCGAACTTACGTCAATGTAATGATTCTGCTGCGCAATGATATCCAAGTTCGGATAAAGGTAAAATGGGGGAGACACGAGGTATCGTTCCATGTAGAAA
The DNA here is from genome assembly GCA_038089955.1 of Strobilomyces dryophilus. Lineage (NCBI taxonomy): Eukaryota > Fungi > Basidiomycota > Agaricomycetes > Boletales > Boletaceae > Strobilomyces > Strobilomyces dryophilus. The sequence continues at coordinate 69,803 of JBBPLT010000036.1, read as the reverse complement.
CATCATAGGGGCCTTTGCATCACTGGACTTACCACTCAAAGATTAGCTCTCCGTTTCAGGAGTGGGCATATTAACTTTCCCACGATGCGAGCAGTTGGTCACCAACGACTCAAGCTGGATGGTCAAACGCAAGCACGAGAAGTCCAAGCGCGACGGTGGTTGGGAGCAAACAACCGCTGCATCTCATGTTCAGCCGGGCGAGACCTTCGATGCTCGCGCCCTGGATCTTTGTCTTTACGTCCAGGCTCACGAAGGCGATGTGATCCATGGGCCGTCGGCAACCTCTGCACGTTTCCTCGAGTATCAGGACCCTCAAGTCATGACAACTCCCAGTAGCGGTCCGAGATCTGGTCTCATTCGCTGGGGGGCACTGGAACCTACGGGCGACGCGAACCCAACTGACACCCGACAAGCGAACCAGCCGGTGTTGTGGGTGGACAGGTACGTTGTTCACGAGCTGCCAGCGTTCAGTGAATGTAGACCACATACGTCTTCATTAATCGAACCGAAAGGTAGGAGTAAAATGGCCGTCAGCATATGACACGCAGACCCAGTCGTCTTTGAAAGGATTGACTCGTCTCTTCCTCTCTGCCTTTAACGCCAATCTTTACCTCACCATGCACACACAGGTACGATGTCCGGCTTCTCCTGGATCATTTTCCAAGCTCTCAATCGGAGAGTTCACAAGTCAGACCGCTCTCCCCGAGCCGGTGGTCAGACCTTCCCTCTGATTCCGAGGATACATTCTTTTTCTCCCCCGACGAACTCGATGATTATTGCCGCGAGAAGCGACGGAGGTTGATCGACCGTGGTCGAGAAGAAAGGTTGAAAGCACTTGCGATTAGTGACGGGCAAGAAGAAATGTTGGATCCATGGGGAGGTAGCGACGAGGAGGTGAGATGTCCATAGATCGCGCGTTCGGCCCCTTCTCACCTGTGTCGCCCAGCCAAATGAAATACAACGGGAGCTCATTCGCAGAACAGCCACTCACATCATTTCCTCTCCCAACCCTGCACAGCTGGAGATGAGGATTTTAACCAACTACGGTGCCGACAAGAGATTTGCCTTTTTGAGGGGACGCTGGTCTCGAGCTTGGAGGACAGAGAAGGAAAGGGCGAGACAGGGGATAGCAGAAACAAAAAAGAAGCTGACGCCGACCGTTGCATCTCTTGGGGGGCTTGCTGGCTATGGAGACAGCGATGGCGAGGGGTCTGTTGATGAGAAGCCGTCTGATGACGTGGAGACCTCTTACGCTCAGGACGGCTATACCATTGAGAATGCAGCGAAGGAAGCTCGAAGGGCGAGGGCGAGGGTATGGGCTGCACAGCGTCGTGCCGAGCAATCGGAGTCGCAGTCTTCAACAGCGCAACCGTGATATTCGAATACCCTAGTTTCTACACGCGGACCTCATGCGGCACGTCCGAGTCTTCTGGGGGTCTAATTCAGCGCGTTTTGATGGATAGCCTTACACGAGTCAGGGGCCATTCAAGACGGCTTCAGCTGAGACAATGTCGGAGGTTGTGAAGCTCCCTTGACCCTCGCTGTTGGGAGCCTCCCTGTATTCGTGATGCCAACTTTGGTTCCAGCCAAACATAAAGTAACGCTTTCCATCAGCGCTTTTTCAGAAATCAGCCACCATGAACATTCAAACCCCCGCCCCAGAGCGCGATTACCTCCCCATCGCAGACCATGGCCTGTATGCGTGATGTCGGTGTCCCATGATCCAGCGATCTGACTGTTCTGTATTTCAGCATCGGCAACCTGAGGATGGCAGCACTGGTAAATCTACGCTTTCCCTATCTACATCAATGTCTGATATCATCGTAGACCAGCTTAGATGGCTCGGGTAGGTCCTCAATCCATATGTTGAGACCACGATGAACTCGGAGTCGCGTGCATCTCATGAGTCTTCTACATACATTTTGTTCCCGCGAATCCCACCTACCTGCATCCCAAACTTTGATTCTCCTTCTGTGTTCACCCCGGATCCTGGACAAAAAACAAAGTTAGAATCAAGATCCGATCGACTGTGCTTCTCCGCTGACATTTTTGCAGGGCAGCCACTTCTCGATCACGCCGACTGTTCCGTTTGTCACAAAACAGAACTATCTCCCGAGCTCAAACGTGTTACAAACCAAGTATGCTATGTCCTGGTAAACCCATCATACATTACTGAGGCCGTATCTCTAAATTCTCAATGACAAAGGAGTCGTTTCAGTCACTGGCAAGTCATCAAAACTCTATCGTTTGACGAAGCTTGACAGCGCGTAGATTTTTTGCCGCACCAGGAAAATGCGGTGCTGCAGACCACATACAGCTCGTAAGTCACGTTTGCTGGGCGGGTTTTATTTATTGACACGTGCCCGGCAAGGATATCTACGGGGAACTGTAGGTGTTTATAATGACCGTATCAACTTAGCATGACTATTTGTAAAGGATGGATTGTATCTATCTGGGGCAGAAGGTGTGTCTAGGGGATCCTGTCTGACTTACCTGTTAATCGGTCCGCCAGTTTGGCCGCCCCCTAGTTCGTAATATTGCATCATAATAGCATAAACTGGCTCACAATCAGCGAGACAATCGTACGACACATGGTAAGTAAGGTCGAAGTCAGATATAATTACGTATACTAACAGTTCTATACCAATCCAGGGTACTAGTACGGGACCTGTAAGCTATCACTTTGCGATCACAGCGCGTCCCTGATCTTTGCCATTTCCTTTAGTGTAGACTGTAAGGATTTGATACCTCAGGTGGTCCATGGGTTGACTTCATTCGTTGTTAGTTGTCGTTAAGAACTACAAGGAACCCGACTTGTATGCCTTCCATCCTTCTCGTTAACATGCGTGCTGATTCTGCTGCAAAGATCCATTTGGTCAGTGCGAATCAGGGAAAAGTGCGTCAAGTCTGAATATCTGTGCAACTACTGCAGGGAGATTCGCGGCAAGAAAAGTCATTTCACAGTATGTGGCATGACCACGTCGAGCTGATGTTTTCTTATACGCTGTATAGTATTCAAAGGTAAGTCGCACGCCGAATCGCGGAATTCTATTAAACGGATGCGTTCCATTCGTGGAAGATCATGCTTTTGGTGAGTCCTTCGTTGCCATGTGGCTTGGTACTGACAAGTTTGTCCAAGGGTGGCTATCGACCGAGGTATGTAATCACGGTCGTCTTCTATTATTTACTAACAATTATTCTAACCCTGCAGGCTTACGCTTGGCGGACAAGCGATCGCTACCTTGTCCCAGGCGCAACGAGTGGTATGCGGCAAGAGATGACCTTTACGAAGAGATCATGCACAGAGCCTGGAACCCCACACTGAAAGCCTTCGGCCAGTGCTACGAGGAGACCGACGCCATGGACTCTTCTGTTCTTATCATGCCACTTGTGTTTTTCATGACTCCAGTGAGCGTGGTCATTCGTCAAAGGCTTATGCGTCGGGTACCAGTCTGACCCGAGATTCGTGAATACGCTCAAGCAAATTTTGAAGACCCCAGAGAGAGGCGGTTTGACGTCGAACGTAAGGCAATTTCCGGAAGTTTGAGCTCGATGCCGTAGCCGGCGGCAGAACCTCGTGTACCGTTATGATGTCACCAAGAGCGACGACGGTGTTGGCGGTGAGGGGACGTTCTGTTTATGCACGCTGTGGTACGCCCTTGATGCTAAGGATCGTCAAGTGAACCCGTCGTGGCTCTAATTCCCCTCAGGTGCGTGGAAGCCCTCACGCGTGCAGGGGAATATGATCAGCCGTTGCTGCAGCGCGCCGTCGCCATGTTCGAGGTCAGGAATCGCGAGCGCCCCAGCCTCGAAAGCCGATTAATGATCCTTGAAGGACCTTTTGCAATACTCGAATCATGCCGGACTGTGCGAGGAGATTTCGGAGGCTGGTGAAGGGTGCGTACATTTGACATGTCCCCAATATTTGAGTAACCTCTTCTCTTTCCCAGGCTCGGTAATGCTGTTCAAGGTTTCGCGTGAGTCGGAGATGTGTCTTTTCCGTGCGTGGAATGCTGACGGGCATGCCAGGCACGTCACCCTGATGTCTGCCGCGTACAATCTCTCGAGAACATTGGCTGGGATGAAGTGAACTCGTTGAGAATGAATCTCAAAGTTGCCGTGATCTTCGCCGCGTAGACAACTGTCGTCCTCGAAGTTTGTGCGTGGCATATATTGTATCTTGTATCCAAATCGACGTCTATGCACTTTCTTTTTCTCTACATGTTGAGAACGAACCAGTACTGCCGCATGGCGCACGTTGAGCACCTCTAGATATGGTCGCACTTCAACCGAACATTTCCAACTTGTTCACAGCAATATTGTAAAAAACCACTCCAACGCGATCCGTGCAATATTAGGTACATGGGCGTGGACAGCTTCATCTCAGCACCCTCGATAAGCGCGTTAATTCGGGGATTGACTACTATGCAAATCTCCCGCTTCTCGCCTGGGCGCTCCGCCTTGACCGAAGGCAAATTGGACAACCAATGGACAACAGTAATTAGGCTCTAATCTATATGATCACGGATATTGGCGACGATGCGTATTAAGCCTACAAGAATGATGCGACAAATATCCAATAAAAGCCGGAGAAGGGACCCTCTCCGTGGATTTTGGATTACCATGGCGTTCTCGATATTTTGTAGGTGTTCGAGAATGGCCCTTTGTCCTTGTTCGAGGCCCCGCCAGATATCTCTCGTTTCCGCCGAAAGATCCCGCTGCACGTCCAGCCTGTCAGTGACTGGCCCGTTTGAGATGTATCCGATTTCCGCTGCAACCTCCGTCAGAGCGTCCGGCCTCTCAGCGACTGGCGCGGTTGAAGGCAACTCAGGATCCTGGGGTGGCTGATGATGACGTCAATAGGCTATACTGTCTCCAGAGAAGTCACGGTATACCCCATTTGTGCCAGATTGCATGATGGATGATGATACAGTACTAGCCGCGCTCGTCACGTCAGCCCAAGGCTGAGAATGAAGTTCAACGAACGCACGGGACAAAGGGACGACGAAAATGCGGACTTGAACGTGAGATGCGGTGGTTGGAAACCTAGCGTCGCTTCAGCACTTGAGGCCAAGGTGAAGAAGGAACGCACGGGACTCAGACAAGCGGAATAAGGAACACGCGAGTTTGAAGGTAAGATGATGGGATTGGAAGCCTAATGTGGATTCAGTACCTGTGCTCGCTGCTTGAGCCCTTGCAATCGGGCACTGACCGGGGATGGGGGGATGGGCTGAAGCCGGATGGCGACTCACTCGTATGTCTTTTATACTTGCTAGCATTCCAGTTTGTGATAAGACTCAAGATGACACATCCATATTCAATACTCTCGATGAGTGCCGTTCAATGACGTCTATGATCATCGTGTCCCCGTTGCCTCCCTCGACCTGCGAGCAACGAGACGCCGAGATCACCAAGATTTGCCACAGTTGGCGTCGTTGGGTAACGCAAGTTCCTAGTCAGCCTCTTCTGAACGCGCCCGTGCCAAGGTGTCGGAGAAGAGCCCGTCGACGTTATGTTCGTTGCACGCGCCTGTTCTTGCATGAGTTACCTGTTCAACCATACGGCCGCGGCCGCGGAAGACGATGCCTTTGTGTGGAGGCCCATCAGGACAAATAGCCTGGTACTACTAGTAGCACCCCTATGAACTATGTGTCCTGCCGCAGCATACTGTAGCCTCCGTAGCACTATGTAGCGATACAAAGTCGTACGAACATACGCGACCATGCCCGAGGTGTGAGCGAGAACCCATTCACCCTAGCGACCATACCTCGTGCGACATCGATATCGCTGAGGCTGGCCTTTGAAGTTCCAGTTTCCGCGTTATCACGTGTCCGTCGTACCGCTCGGTTTTGCCCTATAAACGGTCCAGGAGAGGGCGGTCGAGCCCAGCATCGCACACAGACCTCAGCGTCAGGACCCGGGGTCTTCGGAGCCCTGGTCCACTCACTCGTCAAGCACGATCGTCGGCGCAATCTTCTTTTTTTTTTTTTCGTCGACCACTTCGTCCACTGGATGCCTGAGTTAGGGGCTACCAGACCCCCCCCCTCGTCGACTCAGAACCTTCCAACTTCAACTGCCGACCATGGTCGTACGTATCCGAGTCCTTGCACGTCCAAACGTTCGTTTCTGTCGCTGACGCACGTCTGATTAGAAAAGAGGCGCAAAAGCGTCCCCGACATTCGAACGCGGGTGCGAACACGGGGGTCACCCTCCCTTCAGTTCTGACTCGATGGTGACGGGTTGGTCCGTGCCTCGTTCCCGACCCTGAAGGCTGGACGAGTAACGTCTGTCGGCTGGAGCAAAAGTTGGTCGTGATTTCTAGGTTCCAAAAAGCAGCATCAAGACAGTCATCCAACAGGAGTACCCTGGAGGCGACATCTTATTTTCCGCTGAGACACCTGAACAGCCTGAGCCCTTCCATCTCTGGAAGGGTTCGAGTGATGCGCTTTTCCGGATCGAGGAACCTCGAACGCAGAAAGATTTGTGGGAGGTACAGGGATACCGTTGGCAAAGCTTGTCGAAATTGACCGAGCTACGAGTAGTTTTAAGCCGACTCCAAGTTCACGCTATGACGTTAGGAACTAGTCGAGATTGATATCTCTTATGTGTACGCCGATCGGGACGATCCCACCTCACGACTCCTCTCGTCGCTCCACTGCATACCTCTGCGCGTCGACCCGTCCCCGCTCGAAATCGACGCTCGACAACACCGGCACCGCCAACCACACCATGATCACCAAAAAAAAGAACGCATACCGAATGTCGCCCGTGACGTCGGCCACGAGACCCACGACGAGCGGACCCAAAAACGAGCTCGACTGCCCAGAGCCGCGAGGGGGTCAGCGAACCAGAGTCAGAGACCGGCGGCGTGCGCACCTTGTCCGTGATCGAATACAGGGCGTACCATCGCGCTTCTTCGCCCGGCGGGATGAGCTCCGCGTACGACGCCCGCGCGTAGCTCTGAAACGCCCCGAACGCGAACCCTGTTTCGTCGTCGTCGTCAGCTCCCTGGGCCCTGGCCCCCCACCTCGCGCACGCACCGAAATATACCGCGAGCGCAAACATCTCCCCTGGGGTCGTCAACCCGCCCACGCCCATCCCCCTCACCCACGGCACGAAGCCGAGACAGCCGTACGCCGGTATGCACGACACGAGGACCACGAGGATCACCAGCACGCGCTGGTTCGTCCATCCGGCGCGGCGCTGGATCCACGGGAACGCGAGCGAACCGAGGATCCCCGAGGCGGGGGCGATCGCGCCGACGAGCACGAGCGACGACGAGGACATGTGCAACGTCGTCTTGCCAAAGAGGATCGCCGTCGACGTGATGGTCGTGAAGCCTGGGGGGACAAAAAGCCTGAGGGGGGAGAGTCGACGACGAACCGGCTCACGACGACGCACCGTCCGAGAGGAGGAACCACGCGCCGAGGTATAGAAACGTGTGCCGAAGCCGCTTGATCTGGGACCATCGAAGCATCGCCCCGAGCCTCGTCCACGCCCGGCACACCTCCTCTCCGACCGTCCACTTGTCCGCCGCGCCATCCCCGCCACGTCCACCGCCCGGCAACCACATGGCAGCGGGAATCGAAAAGACCATCCACCAGACGCCGCTCGACCCGATCGCGAGCCTCAACGCCCACGTCGACCCGTGCATGCGGGTCACAGGTACCAACGACACCAACAACAGCACGATGCCCGCGACGTACCCCGACGCGATGCCCTGCGCTGAAATGCGCGCCGTCGCGCGGGACAGCGCTGCCACGTACGCCACGTCCGCCGGGCTCCGTCCCTGCGCCTGCTCCGGTACGGCAACGGGCGCGAGGAGCGGCGCTGAGACGGACTCGGAAGACGGCGCGGGCTCCTCAACGCCGAGCGATCCGCAGTCGCGCTCACCCGCTTCTCGGAGCTCGAGCTCCCTCCGCGCCTCGACGACCTCGGGCGCCTCGCGCGCGAGCCCGGGCAGATACGCGTTCATCGCGACGACGGACGCTCCGAAACCCACGTTGGCGCACGCCGCGCACACGGCCGAGAGCCACCACGCCGGCGAGGTCGACGGCAGGACGAAAAAGGACGTGGCGGCGGTCGCGCCTGCCAGTGCAAAGGCGAGGAGGAGGGGTTTGCGGGTCGACGCTGCGCTCGGGGTCAGCGCGCGCGAAGAGGACGACGGACGAGGGACTCACGACGGTCGGCGATGCTGCCCATGGATATGACGGTGAGTGCCTGGAGAGCGACGGACGTCGAGTAGACGTAGAGACTGCGACGGGTGTCAGGGGGCGAAGGAGGCGTCGACGACGGGGACGGACCTGAAGCTGGCGCTGTCTATCCAGAGCCAGGCGATCTTGACGGAACAGCGGGGGTCTGAGGACTGGGCTGCGGTGCTGGACACGCATGGGGTGGTGTGGTCAGGGTCCAGGAAGCCGTTGTCCCTGGCGAACTGTTCGAGGGCGATGGGGAGGAAGAGGGTGAGCGAGACGACGACGAACGCTTCGCTGTCAAGGACGTCGGCGACGAGGGCAGAGACCAGACAGAGGACAGATACCTCGCGAACGCGTAGCTGAGCCAACCGAGCAGTCGACGACGGTGCATGGTCGTGGACAGCTCCCACACTACATAGAAACAAACAAACAACAAACTAGTACAGTCCTACGGTCCGCCCCCCGACCTGGAACGAAGAGACGGTCTGCACGCGAACGGGACCCGGTCGTCGCACGTACCTGCTGCAGGACAGCGTCGATCACGTCGCCGTCGTCCATCCCCGCCTGTTCGCGACTCGTCAGCATGCCACGCGGCGACGCGAGCAAGTCGCACCTCTGCAGGCGTGCCGTCCGCCGTCAGTCGGTTCCCGTCGTACACGAAGCGGAACGTGCCCGGTTCTTTGCCAAACTTTTTCTGAGGACGCGCAATGTAGCAGACGACCGACGCGCGACGGGGTCGACGCACCTCTGCTGCCTCGAATATCTTTCGAAAAGGCATGTTTGGCTTCACCTTGACGGTGATGTCTGGACGGTCTGTGAGGCGAGCGTCGTCGAGCCGCGAGGGAAGACGACGCACGGTTGCCCTCGAAGTTGACGACGAGGTTGAGCTTTGGCTTGACGTCCTCTTCCTCCTGGGACATGGTGTGCACACAGACGCGTACATTATGTAATCCCATGGTATACACGATTATACTCTCGAGCGACGTAAAAGAAGAGTACGATAAGACGGGGTGATGTACATCAGGAAAACTTCCACCTGGACAGGGCCGTCGACGCGCTGCATGGGGAAAACGAACGTGGATCACTGACCTGTTTCCGCAGTTGACACACCTACGCCGGGAATGAGCGAGATCGACGGACGGGGGGTGGAGGACGTACGTGACAAAGGTCGTCATCGGCTCGTCGGCGCTTCGGGTCTGTGCTTGACGGTAACGACACTTGCGCTGCAGGGGAAGTTGACGGCGACGACGCGCACGGGAGACGGCGAGACTCGCCTGCTTGCACCTTCCACACTGGAAGCCCTCTGTCTCTGCTTCCTGCTCGCCTGCGCCGAGAGACTTGAACAGGTTTTCTTCCTTGATCCTCTGGTCGGCGGCGCGACGTTCCTCGGTCATCATTTCCTGTGGCCGATCAGGGTGCGGATCAGGCGACGAAACGCGAGACGATACCTCGCTGGACATCTTGCTGAACTTTTCCGGGGACAGCTCGCCGCTGACGATGGACTCGCGCAGGCTGGGGTTGGCCTTGTCCTTGAGGTTGACGAACAGGGAGCGGAGCTTGCCCTTGTACTCGGGGGTCGTGCCGCCGAAGCGGGCAAAAATGGCCTTTTCGACGGCGATCGCGCGCTCGAGGATCAGATCGCTGGCTGGCTGGGGATGAGAGCGGGCGCGTGGGAGGATCGATGGGACTCACGCGCGCCAGAGTCGCAGGCGAGACCGTCGTAGATAAGCTCTGCACAGCGGTCCCTGGTGTTGTCGCCCGTCTCGGTGACTCGGATGCCGTCCGTCCTGAAGTTGCGGACGTCCGACTTGCCGTTGGCGGCGGTGGGTGTGGCGGGGGCGGGCGTCGCGGAGGTGGACGGCTTGCGTGCTGTGGGGGGTCAGCGGCGGCGGACGAACGAGCGACGGACTCGCCTGGTGCTTTGGGGTTGGGGGCCTTTGCCTTTGCCTTGTCGACGTCGTGTTTCCACTTTTTGACGATCTCCTTTGCGAGGTCGGACACCTCTTTCGCGTCGTGTGAGCGCAGCTTGCCCACGGCGAGACCGGCCTTGCTCTCCTACGGACAGCGTGGGCAGGCCGTCGAAGGGCTCACGCAAAAGACGCACCCTCAGCAGGGGTTCGTTGACCTCGAATTCTTTTTTGAGAACGTTCAGGATAGCCACACGCTCCTGGAGGGGACGTGAGCGCCACGGACGAGACGGAAACGGACGAGACGGACCTCGTTGGTGCTCGCGCTCTGGAGCTGTTTTACATGTTTTTTGAGCTCTGCTGCGTCCGACATTACTTCTACGTGCTACCGACTACGTGCCTCTCGTCGTCGTCGTCGTCGTCGCCGAGAAACCTCTGCGCCAAACAGACGCAAACCTGCCCCCTTGTCGCTCCCCATGTTCAGACTCTCCGCCAAACACGCCCGCGACATCTTCGCGTCATGTCCGGACGACTCCATCGCCCAGGACGACAAAAGGCTTGTCTCCCCGCCGCTCTTCCGTCCCCCGCTGACCCCGCCCAGCACCCGTCTCCACCTCGCCGTGAAAATCGCAGACGAGTACAAACACTACCGCGACCTGCCCCCCGCGCTCCTCGCACAGCAGGGTCCCGCCCGTCCGAAACAACTCCAGCTCACCGCCGGTCGTGCGTCCCTCCGCGTCCAGCCTGCATCCGCCGCTGACCACCCCGCCCAGCCTCGACCGACTCCACCTCCCGCATGATCGCCGCCATCGACAACGCTCCAAAAGCACAGCCCTCGACGTTCGCCACCGCGTCCAAGCTCTCCGAGGCCCTCGTCCTCCACAAGACGACCCGCACCGTCAAGCCCACCTACCACCCCCCGTGGAAGCTCGTCCGCGTCATCTCTGGTCACCTCGGCTGGGTGCGCAGCGTCGCCGTCGAGCCCGGGAACGCCTGGTTCGCCACCGGCGCGGGCGACCGCGTCATCAAGATATGGGACCTCGCCTCGGGCGCCCTCAAACTCTCCCTCACCGGCCACATCTCCACCGTCCGCGGCCTGGCCGTCTCCCCGCGACACCCCTATCTCTTTTCCTGCGGTGAAGACAAGGTCCGTCCTGCTCCACGTCCCCGCGCCCCGCTCACCCTCCCCAGATGGTCAAGTGTTGGGACCTCGAGGTCAACAAGGTCATACGGCACTATCACGGTCACCTCTCGGGCGTGTACGCCCTCAGTCTCCACCCCACCCTCGACGTCCTCGTCACGTCAGGCAGAGACGCGTCCGCGCGCGTCTGGGACATGCGCACAAAGTCCCAGATACACGTCCTCTCGGGTCACTCGGCCACCGTCGCCGACGTCAAGTGCCAAGAGTCGGACCCCCAGGTCATCACTGGCTCCATGGACTCGACCGTCCGGTGCGCTCTTTCTTTCTCTCTATCTCTCCTCGTCCCCGTCGCTCGCTCACCCCCCCTGTCAGCCTGTGGGACCTCGCCGCCGGCAAGACCATGGTCACGCTCACCCACCACAAGAAATCGGTCCGCGCCCTCGCCATCCACCCGACCGAGTACTCGTTCGCCTCGGGCTCGGCCGGCGGCAACAACATCAAGAAGTGGAAGTGCCCCGAAGGCGCCTTCGTCTTCAACTTTTCGGGTCACAACGCCATCATCAACACGCTCTCGGTCAATCCCGAGGGCGTGTTTTTCTCGGGAGGTGCGTCCGCGAGGAGTCGTGTGCGTGTTTGCCGCTCGGCTGACGGTCGTTACGACAAGGTGACAACGGCACCCTCACGCTTTGGGACTACGACACGGGCACGCCGTTTCAGAACATGGACGACGTGCCGCAGCCGGGTTCGCTCGAGGCGGAATCGGGCGTGTTTTGCTCGACGTTCGACGCGACCGGGACGCGGCTGATCACGGGCGGGGCGGACAAGACGATCAAGGTAAAACGCTCACTTTCTTTGGAACGTTCGCTCACGGCTCCCCCGGCGCAGGTGTACGCGGAACAGTCGCAGTGAAGGGGAGGTCCGAGGACGCGCGGGGGAGATGGCACGTGCATCTGTATCGTTCTGCGTTTCAGGTCAATTCATGACTCGACGCCTCTTATGTCATCGCTGGTGCGCCGGTCCCTCGCGTGGCAGGGTCCTGGTCGATCCGACCAAGGCACTGCCGTTGAAAGCGTCCGCGCGACGGAACGAGTCGCTTGCGCGTGACAAGTACTACAGCTATGATACGACAGCGTCCGCCCGCAAGCACGAGAGAACGGAAGTGTACAACGTCCACAAAGTCCCCCACCCCCTCGCCAGTTCGACCTAGTACACCTCGGGCTATATATAATATATGGAGCACCACCGAAGACAAGGGAAAAAAAAAAAAAAAAAAAGAGAAGTGCCTACGCGAGACCCGCGCTAACCGGCCCAGCCTTGCAGCGAACTCGACGACGTGCTTCCGACGAACTGCTGAGGATGCACCTCCCCGTCGACCTGCGTCGATCCTTGCGCCCCGTCGTACCCGAACGGCCGGGGCGTCGTCGGCGGTGATTGCATCGACGCCTCGTCTACGCCCAGCCGAAGACGAAAGCGAAAACGAAAGAAGAAGAGAAAAAATAAGTGAGAAAACAGCGCCAGAATCCAATCGCGAGTCCGTCGAGGCGAGCGAGGCGCGGAAAAAAAAAAAAAAAAAACGATGTGTAAAGAGACGCGACGACGAGCGACAAACGAAACGAGGCAGACGCACATGCATTCGCGCCAGTTCCTGACGTAAGCGCGGGGGTGCACTGCAACGCGGCCTGGAGCTTGGCGGCCGTCGCTGCCTCCAGTTCGGGAGAGAAGATGAACGGAACGTCCCCCGCGTCCTTGACCTTGTGCGCGTTCTTTGGGCGGACGTCGGTCGAGGTTGCTCCTTCCAGCCGGTACTTGCTCGACATGGCGTCCAGGCTCTGCATGTGCGCGCCGTGCGGCAGCTCCTGCGAATGGCGTCTCGCCGGCGGGCCGCCCGTCGACGTGGTCATTGCGCCTAGACTGGATGGGGGCATGGACATGGGCGGCCACGCGGACTGCGAGGGTGCCGGGATCGGATGACTCCGGAACGACGGGGAGACCGAAAAGTACGAGGCGGACGGACCTACGAGGGGCGCTGAATAGCTCGCGTCGGGCATGGGCACGGGCGAGACCGCGCTCGGCGAGAAACTCGCCGACGTCGCCGCGGGACCGGCGGGGTATAGCGGCATGGTCGGGGACGTGGCGTGATGCGAGGACAGGGAGGTCGTCGGGGACGACGGCGTGGAACCGACGTCGGAAGAGGCGTGACTCCAGGGGCTCCGTCTCCCGGGCGACGTCGAGCTGGACAGGTGACCGACGTGCGGTCTCTCCGCGCGTCGACCGCGCTCCACCTTTGTCTTGCAGACCGCGCGCGCGTCTTCGGGTATGGGGAACGGTTGGGAACCTGCCGGGATGGACAAGGGCGTCGGCGTGCTCCTATATTTCGCGCGGACGGGCTCTTCGCGGACGAACGGATGTCGAGGGGCCTGCCCGCCGTAGAGCTTCTTGCGACTCAGCCCGTGCACTTTCTGGAGCGAACTCACTAGGCTGGGAGTGGATCCGTTCTGTGTGGGCGCGGGCGTGGCCGGAGGTGTGGACTGGACGTCCTGTGGGAACGACTGGTGTCGGAGGACGGGGGGGCGGGACACCGGGAGAAGCGGCTCCTGTGCGAGGGTGAGCGTGGCGAGGGTGCAGCGGATGGATCTTACCTGCTTGATTGGTTCGATCGCGGGCAGGTCGGGTACTAGAAGGGGTGAATCATCAGAGGGGCTTCGGGGGCGGAGCAGACTGGCAGCGGACGAACCGGAAGGATCTCCAGAAAGGAGAAACGTGTAGTCTGGAGATGTCGGGAACCAAGGGGCCACTCGCGTGTGACCCTGGAGTTCCAGCTGAGGCATATCAGTCAGCAAGATCCGACGAGTGCGGTAATCATTTACGCTTGTGGTGAAGAGCTCCGTCAGGTAAAACATGTCTTGTGAAGCGGGGAGGATCATGTGGCAGTGAATACCGAGCTGAAACGGAAGGATCAATTGAATCATAATGTGATGTGTTTGCTAATTTATCGCGTCACGGGTACCTGTGCGATTCGTTGGCCGAGCAGGCGCCACTCGGATTGACCAATTTGAGACGGCATGGTTACCGAAACACCCCACGTTCCCTGCACGGGTGGGGAGGCAGCCACGACGAAGAGATGGAAGCTGACGGGGCCACCCTGGAACTGCGTGGCGGCCTCGAGCATGAGCTGGACGATGAGACGAGTTGGTTGCGAGCCACATCAGGAGAGGGACACCCGACCTCTGTTGCTCTGTGTATGATGCGCGACGTGATTCTGTTGTCTGGGCTGAAGGAGAACTTGAGCTCCGGGAGCTGATTGTATTGTCTGGGGGGAGCGGCATGGAGAGATGTGGCATCGTCGCCGACGGGGACGGTGGTGAGCCACAGGACGGGTATCTGAGCGATAAATTGCAGCAGGGGGGTGGCAGCGAGGTGGAGCTGCACGCACGGGTACGAGTGGATTTGCCATGCGCATCGAGCCGAGGAGGGTCGGGAGGAAGTGCTGGCGGAGGTCGTCCCAGACGGCGAACATGCCCTGTGAATTTTCGATGAGGATGAGGGTGACGAGGGCCTTTGCGGCGGGCGGACAGGCGAAGATGTTTGGGGGCATCATGGCGCGGGCAAGTTACATCGGGGCCAGCGGTCGGTTTCTTTCTTCAACTCACGTGGCGGCAGTCGGGGTTGTTTGCGGAGACAATTCACGGCCCCGGCCCGACTCTCCGCCTTCGCCGCCGTCCATACTTTGTACCGAACAGAAGAAGCCCTGCTTCACAGATGCTATTCCCTTCTCTGCTCGCCGTCCTCCCCGTCGCGCTCGCCGCGTCCCACGTCCAGGTCGACGAGAAACGCAAGACCTGCACCGTCACCCCTCTCGGGGGCGGTCAAGACGACGGTCCAAACGTCATCTGCGCGTTCGACGCCTGCAAATCAGGTGGCACGATCGTTCTAGACAAGTACTACGTAGTCGACACAGTGCTCGTGATCACAGGTCTGCAGGACGTCGACATCGAGCTCAGCGGTGTCGGTGCGTCTCGATCACGCCCTCTCGCCAGCGTTCCATCGACGTTCCCTCAGTGCAGTACACCCCGAATGTCGCCTATTGGTCGCATAACTCCTACTATATGGAGTTCCAGAACGCGTCCGTTGCCCTTCCACTGCCCCGTGGCCAAGCCCTCACACGTCTTAGCACGACCTTTTGGTTCCTTTCCGGTAACAACGTCCACCTCTACGGCGGAGGTACCCTCGATGCCAACGGCCAGGTCTAGTGGGACTATCCCGACAAGGTCACGTCCTTGCCTTTCCATACCGACTCCGTCTATCTCACATTTCAATTAGACTGCGGTACTTGCCGTTGGTTCTTCCACCACCTTTGCGCGACCAATCCCCCTCACTGTGGGCAACGCCTCAAATGTCCTTATCGAAGACCTCACAGAAATAGGCTCTCCATTTTGGGTATCTCACATGTTCATCCCCCGAATTTGTCCCTCATTCCAACAACAGAACAACTTCGTCTATCAATCCACCAATGTCACATATCGTAGGATGAACATCTCTTCGACGTCTTACTCGTCTAACCCCGCGGCGAACTCGGGTAGGATTGCTTCCGTCGGGTATTCACACCTCTCATGTGGTCTCCAGATGGCTGGGATATTTATCGCTCCTCGTATGTGACCATCGAAGATTCTATCATTCACAACGACGACGACTGTGTCTCTTTCAAACCCAACACGACCAACACCGTCGTCCGTAATCTCTATTGCAACGGCTCGCATGGTATCTCCGTCGGTAGCCTTGGCCAGGTACGTTCCTCAGTGGCTGAGTTACCCCGATCATCGCACGTGTCGTTCCAGTATGCAGGCAAAACCGATATCATCTCAAACATATACGTAAAGAACATTTCCATGTACAACGCTCTGAACGGCGCCCGGATCAAGGTTTTTGGCGGCTCACCTGACCCAAACTCGACGACCGGCGGAGGCACTGGATACGTCCAGGTCGGTTACTTGTTCGTCTCGCTGGATTTCACGTCGATCGCCACTCTTTCAGAACGTGACCTTTGAGGACTTTTATGTCAACAACGTCGACAACCCCATCTACGTAAACCAGGTTCGTCGCCCCCGAAACATCTGGGCGCACTTGACGGACCCTGGTCTCCAGTGCTATGACACTGCAGCCGATGTTTGCGCAGAGTATCCCAGCACAGTGACCATCTCAGACGTTCATTGTACGTCCCAACCCGCTTCCCGCGTCCCATTGACCCACTCGTCGCTAGACGTCAACGTCACGGGCACGTCGTCCGGGAAATCGGGCGACGTCGTCGTCGACATCGAGTGTTCGGTAGAGTGCTACGACATCACCGCGATGGGCACCGACTTGACGAGTCTCGACGACGGTCCGGCAGTCTATTATTGCCTAAATGTCGCCAACGAGACGGCGCTCGACTTTGCGTGTACGGCGCCTCCGTCGTCGTCGTGACGAGTTTGTAGATGTCGGGACTGGATTTCTTGGGACGTCGTGGTGAGTTACCACACTTGAACGGCGCGTCGGACGTGCGGGAGAATCGTGCGCATGTGCCTGCCAGACATGGTTCTGGCGTCTGGATGAAGACGAGAGTCGCGAGCTGATCCGCGAAGGATCGTGGTGCGTCCGACGACCTCGTCGGGCACGACCGAGCAGAGTTCGATGTACACTTGTAGTGAATGGAACGCTCGCTCCGAGTCAAAGTTTGACGCCACCTTGGCTTGCTCGACTGATCGGAGTCGTTTCGGTGACAAATCGACATCAACGGTGTTCGGATGGGTTGGCGCTGGCGCCGGACGAAGGCGTTGTTGGGTTGATACGATGCGACTAAGACGAAGCGACGCGACGTTGATGTCGTGATATATTGCGCCGCGTGGCTCCTAGGGCGACCATGGCACACGCGACCGGCCCGCGGCGGCTCACCGGCAGAACATCCACAACCTCCCGACAATCCACCACTTTCTTTTCCAGCGTTCGCTGTGACGAGGTCCGCTGAGGATCGTGACGCTCATAACATATCTTTCGTTGGGCTGGCGGGTACGAGTCGAACTGGATTCGGTCTCCGGGCTCGAGTTCCGGGACGACGACGCACAGTCCGTTTTCGCGCCCAGACTCTCAAGGGCCGGATGGCCGCACGTCCCGCGATGATCGTCGCGGCCCACGGTACGCCATGTTCGCGCGTTTTCGGCGGTGAACTCGTACGCTTCCTTTTCGAGTCCGTTCGCCTCGAAGCTTAGCGCTGAGCGTTTTGCCTACTTTTTTCTTCTCTCTTTTTTTTTTTTTTTTTTTTGGTTCTTACGAAGGACGACATGAGATTATGGTGACTCGGGCGACTCGTTTCCACCAACCTTGGTCGAGGCTTCAAGCTTCGAGAGAGTACGTACCGCACGCCTAGGCTCTCTTCAGTCGCGGCGGTGGCACACGCAATTCGTCCGCCTGCAGCGGATCTGTGGGCGCGTATGACGTCAAGCCAGATCCAAATCCAGGTGGTGCCGCCAGTCCTCGACGATCGCGTCCGACAGCACGGGAGACGTTTGCATACCGCTCACTCCTAGCGACGACACGTTCTACCCCAAAGAGTGGCAGTAAGCGTCCCTGCACCTCAGACCATAGATTCCCGATCGACGTCCCCTTGGCAAGCGCCTCTGAGCCCGCCCGGCCCAACACGACGTCCCTTTCCAAACTGCGTCCCTTGGTCTCCGGTATTATCCTGGGGGGGGAAGCGAGTTAGAACGGCGAGAGAGCGCAACACGAAGCGGACGCACGCGGTCACCCCGGCGACGCTGACCGTCGCGAACAGCATGTACCCAGACCGAGCCTTGATCGTCGGGGTCACCTTGGCCACTACTGCAAAGGCCGCCCCGCCCGTCCACCACCGCATGCGGTTGTTGACGCAACTATGATGGATCGAGCGGGACGCGCGAAACAGTGCAAACTCGACCAGGTGACCCTTTCCGAAAAGGTCGAATTCACGAATGACTGGTATACCCTCTCTCCGAACGCACCACTCAAGCTAACAAGACGAATACATTATGGCGTCGATGATGGGGCCTTGAGGTGCCCACGTCACTGTTACCCACCCCTCGGCTTGCTAAGGAAAAGAGAAGGAGGACATGCCTTGTATCGATTTCAGTTCGATCATGGCTCGCGTCGAAGTGACACTCCAGAACCTCACCTTCCTAGAGCTTGAAGCGGCGATCAACGAGGAACGCGAGGCGCGCGCAGTGCTGAGGAGTCTATTTCAGCAAGCGCAACTCGGTGCGCTTCGTGATCTCCGGGAAACGCTCCTTACATCGGCGACTCGGAGCGTCGCCGTCCACATCGGTACAAGACTGCTCATGACATGGCCAATTTCAATAAACTTTGCTGCCAGTATCTCCCACAGTTCCTTTTGCGTTCGGAGGTCCCTCAATCCGGAAAAACGCATCACCCGAATCTTTCCAGAATCAGAAGACCTCAGGCTGTGAAGGTGCCTGTGGGGAATGGATGATGTCATCGTCTCCATGGGGCTCCCGCTCGATGACCGTCTTGATGTTACTTTGTGGAAAACCTGAGACCCTAGAAAGTGTATACATGTTCCGCTCCGACAGACGAACATTACACTAACCTGTCATGAGCCAGGACTGAGGGACCGGTAAGCGGCTTTTTTTTCTCCGTTCGTACCCGTTTTTGAACAAGGGGCTCTTGCGCTCATTTCTTTGCTATTTTCTATCAGATGCTGCGTTAGTAACAGAAACGAATGTCTGGAAGCACACGGATGCGTACCACCATGATCAGTGATGGTGGTCGACAGGCTGCTAGAGAGTCACGCTAGTTAATTTTGCAAGTATTGTCAGCCACCCTGCAGGCGACCGGATGTCATTCCAGCTTCGAAGTACGACGAGTAGAGGTTGTATCACGAGTCCCTGCACCTCCGTTTACAGCTACATAGCGAGACGATTCGGAATTCAGAAGGGGGAAAAAAAAAAAAAAAAGAGGGAGAGAGAGAGAGAGAGAGACATATCTCGATCCACGTTACACACAAGCCGTGTCAAACCCGCGAGTCGTGCGCACGATGGACCAAACGTAGGGGAAAAAGGCAGTAAACCGCTCGACCGAAATCAAAAGGTAGCCCTGGTCATGCGTCGCGTTCGCCAACGCGTGCCAGAGCTCCGCCTGGAGGGGCTGCAGCACCGACAGCACAGGACGTCGACAATCAAGTCCCAGATGGTCAGTAGGATCTGTAGGATGTGGGTCAGCGGAGTTGTGCGGAGGGGCGAGGGCGCCTGGCTCGCGACGGATGACGCACCGCGGCCACTCCACCGACGACGGCCATGATGACTGCAGCGACCGCCGAGACGATGGAGTTGATGACGATACCAATGGAGGAGATAACAGCACCCTTTGGGTAGGTGAGCACGCACAGGAACCATGGGTGCCGGAGTGGTACATACCATGATGATATCGATCAGTGTGGGTCAGTAGAGGAGTGCTTGGATCCGGTGGGTGTCTTTATACCTTTGTGGGTTCTGTGGACCCGATGACGTCGTTCGCCGTTGCCTAGGCCATACGTCATACCCGCAGATAAGATAAGACGCACATCTCTTCAAGTCGGCCGGATCTCCACTCCAGAGCTCCACCGACAGTGCCGCTTTCACGCGAACCAGCCCAACCAGCGCCATCACCATCGACAGGACGTGATCGATGGCCCCAGATGACGTTCACCGGCATGGTCGGTCACCAGGCTGTGTCGCTCCAACAGCTTTGACGGGACCGAAAGACTCATAGTAAGTGAGTGGTTCGAGGGGAGGTAGAACGGTTCATAGGCCTTTACCAGAGATACCGGTACACGGAATAGCCAGTAGTAAAAAATGCGCAGTATCAAGAAATTAGCCCTGGTGATATCTCTCGAGTGCGGGTAAACGTAACCCCATGCTGTCGCTCGCGACGAACTCTATACATGATCATGAACTCGTCTTCTCATTCCACCTGTAACAGACCGATCAACGCCCGGGGAAAAAGGAACGGGATACCATGGAACACGTATACTCACAGATCCAAAAACAACTTCCAAAGGACAGAAAACATGAGGCCCTGGAGACCATTGGCCAAGATCCGGGTCTTCAGGCCTCGTCCAAGCAAACCTCGGACGCCGTCGGTAGCAATCACGGCGCGCGCAGCATCCAGATACCCGATCCGACTAGCGTTGACCTGGCGGTAGGTCTTGACTACACGCAGCGAATTCGAGATGCTGTCGGAAACGATGGAGGCTGCGAATCCGATGAGCGCCGAACGGCTGAGCTTCTCGAGGAGGTTAGTGGGCAAGGGAAGGTTCGCGTCCAGGAAGTTGTACGTCCCAAACCACTAGACAAATGCAGATCTAACCAGAGACCAGCGCAACAGGCAGACATGATACATACAGGATAATGACCCACGAATGTGGCTGCTGCTGTCGCGATGGCGCCGTACCAAAGACTACCGATACCGTATTTCTTGACCTAGATGAAACGAGGCAGTGAGAAGACGTCGCCGTTTGAGTTACACGACTAACCCTCTCCCTGAGCAGCGCTATGCCGTTCTTGCCTTGAGTCTGCATAGTGGTCTTTACAGTGTCGATAGGCGTTAGAATCATCCTGAAGCATGCCGCGGCCACGCTCGCGAAGATGGTTTTGACGAGGGTCGGCAGTGTTTTCATGAACTTGTTGCTCTCCAATAAAGCGAGGATTCCCGCGTTAGCCGCGGTGTCGCCGAAGCGCGCCACGGGTCCTTGGATGAGCGCAGCGGCAAGACCTTGGTAGTACCTCGTCCAGCCGCCGTCTGCATAGAGGGTCTTGATCGCCTCGGTGGTCGAGGCTCCGTAGCGGTACTGATAGTTCATGACCGTCCGCAATGGCTATGTGAAGACTGTTGAGTAGGGAACGACGGAGACAGTCATCAACACTTGCCATGAGGGTCAAGACCTGGAGGACCATCGCTGGATGAGATGGTATGAGTTGCGGTCCGAATTCGAACCAACACGACTCACCTGCGGCACCGCTGAGTCCACCGCCCAGAGCGCTCTTGAGGGCCTTGCCCAAGTCGAACTAGCAAGTCGACCCCGCGTGAGCGACCCCCAGCGACACGGGAGACAAAATCAGACCTCGACATCGTCCGCGTCGATGAATCCCTTGACGAAAAGACCTAATACGACGAGCGCCAGGAGCACGATGACGCCCTGGAACGTGATCGTCGACCACGATCGCGTCTTTGGGGGGCCTGCATCGTCGGGGACGAGTGCGTCGTTGGACTCTTCGTCACTGCCTCCAGCAGCCCGGTGGGTCTCCTCGTCGTGATAGGTGGGTGGTTGGGGGGAACTCAGCAGAGGCTGAGTCTCTGGGTTGGTGGTCGCGCCGGCGGACATGGAGGTATTGGTGAGAAGGAGGGCGCGGGGACGCCGACGAATCCGAGCATGAGAAGCGATGGGTAATAGACTCAAGAAGCGCCGAGTTTCATATACTGATTAGTGAGCATTGGACAGAGCAGATGAGTCAACCAACAAGCTTATTCCTAACATGCTACCCACTCAAGTCACCCCGTCAAACACACGATACTTCCGTCGTATTACTACACAACACTTCGGTTTTTATATCTGCTTGCACACTCCAAGTCGAATCAGCGAAAACCGTCGAGTGGCTTTCGAGATCGAGAAATGGTGTGAGCAGTGTGACTATCACTCGGATGATATATGGCTTCCGAGATGAGCTTCAACTTGGAATTAGGTCGCAGGACATCTGATTCTGCATCCACCCTCGGGCTCATTTGATCGATTATTGATGCTAGTAGCTTGAGGGCCGTCAGCCAGTAAGCTCCATCGGCTTGTCACCACTGGCTTCGCCTAGTGAACAACAATTCGTGGATTAGGTAGCTTTGACTCGGAATCCAAGTTTTCAAGGCTCATCTCGATCATCAGACTGTGTGACCTTCAAAGTGGTCCAGCATCGCCTCCCCGTGAGTCGTGTTCCTTCATCATGACCGTCACGAAGGGGCGACCAATTATAAAGGGATGTACTAAAGTGACAACAAGGAATGTGCACGTGGTGAAAGGCGGGACGGTCGCAGTTGGTGACTGAGAAACCTTGGCAGATTCATTGATTGAGACTCTAGGGACGCCTTTGCTTGACGTGCGATAGCATTGGTCAATTCGTTCGCATCGCGGCATCTCGGTACGTCACATTTTACAAACGATTTTAGAGATGAACGTCTCTAAACTGCCCGCGGGAATCCACTAGTGTTCCGAGATGAGGTCCGTGTGAAGCAAGGCCTCAACGCTCGCTTAGAGACCCGAGGGACAGTCTGAGTTCACCTCGACCTCACCTCACTTGAAGGTCACCTTATGGGCCTCGTGGCGGCGCTAGATTGAACTTATGTGTGATGTAAGATTGGATCTCGTCTTGCTGTGCCAATCTCGGTAGACGGGATACAGTATACAAGTCCTTCATTCTACACTGAAGTCTCTGCGAGACCAGTACGGCGCGAAAGTCAAGGTCACTTTCGTTAGCAGCCTCTCTGGTTTGGTTTTCTTGATGTCATTCCGGCCCATGGCTGATTTTGACGACGTTTAGATGGCGAGAGAAGACGTAGCTTCGCTGTCGGATCGCGTGTATCGCGATGGGGATTGTAAGTTATGAAGTCACCTCGTCTTCAGGTTCCAATTCACCCTCAACGACGCATCGACAGCTCCAGCGGTCGGTCTGATGACGGGGGAAAATCTAGAACTACTCTCTGATCTCTTTCGCTCCGCGGCCAGAGGCTGCTTGGTCGACGGCGAATGCTACGTCGCTACGGAAGTGGCCACCCAGGAAATCGTCGGCACTGCGTTTTGGTTTCCCCCCGGAAAGAAGCTGTGGGCCACGTAATGGTGTGATTTCCCTTTCGCTTTTTCCTCTGGCGCTGACGCGCGGTCGTGGAACGCGCAGAGAAGAGATCAGGCAAGCGATCGGACTCGACGCGCACCTCGAGAATCTCGATCCGAGCGCGAGGGACTGGTGGCCCAACGAGGTGGGTCTGGCCGCCTCTTGCGCGAGACTTGCGAGTAGATGATGACTTCAAGCACCCAGGTCTACAAGTTCCTGCAGGCATGCTACGGATCCGGGGTGCTTCGTCCGCGTGGCGGAATATCCGCTTTCCGTTGTTCACAGGAAGAAAGGCCAGCTTGGAAGGTTGATGGTTGAACAATGTCGCGGTGCTTCCCGAATACCAGGGAAATGGGATCGGGTCCTCACTGTTACGAAAGGTCTTGAAGCCATCGGATGCTGCACTGACACGGAGAAAAACGTATGATCAACCTGGAGTGCTGATGGAGGTCGTGCGGTTGATCCCTGGTGCACATAGGTCAAGTTCTACAAGTCGCTAGGTTTCGAGGAGATCGGCACTCTCAACATACGCCACCCGATTGATGGCAGTGATATCAAGATATGGGGGCTGAAACAGCACGGAATGAGCGCCTAGGTCAACAATGTCACTTCGGCCGTGACATTGACGATATGTGTTTGAGCTATGACTACAACCTCGCGTCGATATTAATGTATTGCATTCAAGGTCATCATGACCGTCCAGCTGCGCAAGCCGATGCAAACCAGAATCCAAATCTCCTTGGGGGGCCCGAGCGGTAACGCATCGATTCGGTACTTGCTCTGGAAACGACAATGGTTTCGCTGGCAGATCTTCCTATAGTTTGGCCCGCGCGTTACACCACCAATGGGCCAGACAGCGACGCCGAATGGTCGTCCCTGGTGCCAGGAGAAGGGCTCGTTTCCCTCGAAGACGAACATCAAGCTCAACCGCATAACTGTGTCCCACGAATCTCGCTGCTGGAACACCATCCGCCAAGAAATCGCACGAAAATGAACGTGAATGTTATCGTCTCGATAGTGCTTGAATCACGTCCACCAGATGATATTCTGCAGGAGTAATAGTATGTTGAACGGATACGCCTACAATGAAGGTACCCAGCACGAAACAGTGCGGCGACTGGATGGAAATTTACTGGGAGGTGGTAAAGAATCAGGATGAGCATAGAAGATAGATGGCTGAAGATCAATACCGTGGAGGAGTGTAGAGCGAACGTGCTGGGCAGTGGTGGAAGGGCTCATGACGGTCGGGACAAGTCAGAAACTTAAGATACGAGGTTACATGACTGGATGTGTCGCACCGGTCGACACGTATTAGACGTACATGCTTGAAGGAAAAATGTAGAAAAGGGCTCAAATACACGAAAGAAAGCACGTCATGGGGTACCAGATGGCACACGTAGCTGCGAGGCAGTCAACAGATGATTGAACGAAACGTCGGTCGCATAAGTATAGGCGAGAGATAGTACAATGGAAACAAGACGAAGGGAAGTAGAATATCGAGGTGTGAGATCGTGCTAAGAGGCTGAGACCTTCGAAGAGATGAAAGCCTGAGGTATGCTGCAGATGGATATCTATGGTGCCATAAGTGCTGGTGGTCGCTGCAACAGAAGTTGCTGCTTGGCAAGCTGGGCACGCTCGCCAGCGAGCTTGTTGATCGAGTTCAAGAGGTCACCACGCCGTAGCGGCTCTGCGTGCGGGGAAGCGATTGTCCGTGAGGCCTCAAACGATAAGAAACAATTACGCACTCGTAATGTGATCATCCATGCCTGCCTGCAAGCATCGTTCACGGTCACCGATCACTAGAACGATGTCAGCCTACAACCGTGGTAACGTGGGACGGACGCACTAGCATGTGCAGTAAGCGCAATGATCGGCGTCCTCAGAAGACCCCTGTGCATTTCATACGCTCGGATGAGCTCCGTGGCTTCCATTCCTCCCATGAATGGCATCGACACATCCATCTAGTGCATGGGGATTAACAGACCATTAAGCGTCGAAAGTCGACTTACGAGAATAATGTCGAACGGTCTGGTCTGCTGGATTCTCGTTTTGAAAGCATCTACAGCCAAGCTACCGTTCTCAGCGATCTCCACTGAATGGCCATACTTTTCCAGGATCTTTACGGCCAACTTCTGATTGACCATGTTATCCTCCGCAAGGAGGATGTCAAAGACGATGTCATTCGGGGCCGCAACCGGAGATACAGTATTCGACTCCAGGGCTGAGATCAAGGCGGCTGCGAGGTCTTGCGCGGCTACAGGGGTCGTCACTTGAGAGCTAATACCATTGTCTAAGCACCACTTGACTGCAAAACCGTACCGGTTAGCGGCAGGAAATGATTCTAGTGGTAACTACACTCACGATTGAGTCTCGGCATTGAAGGTGCCAGCAGGACAATTGGGATGTACCGCAAGTGTTCATATTCTCTTATACTCTCAGTCTGTGCAACACGTGATTGAAATGGGGTGGAAAATGAAAGAAAGTTCACAGCATACCATCGGAAGAGAATCAACGACAATGGTATCGAAGTGAGGGCATCGCTCTTTGTCCGCAATTTCGGAGACGTCATGGATAATGTATGCCTTGAGACCCAGTTCTTGAATTCTCTGGACGACACCGGTAGTATCGCCCAGCGTGTCTATGAACATGATCGCACGTCTCTGGAATGGCTGCATCTTTTGCAACGTGTGTTCTATTGGACTTTGACTAATTTGGGAGGTGATCGTGAAGAAGAACTTGCTGCCTTTTGCGACCTCACTCTCGACCCACATGTTTCCTTGCATGAGGTTCACGAGGCGTTTCGAAATTGAAAGACCCAGGCCTGTTCCACCATATTCCTGCAAGAAAGATAACGGAGATTAAATTTGTTACATCGGAAGCGAGGGAAGACACTGATGCTTACACGTGTCGTTGATCCGTCTGCCTGGCAAAAAGTATCGAAGATGAGATTCAATTTATCTTTGGCGATGCCAATGCCCGTATCCGTCACACAGAATTCCAGGGTAACACTCTGGTCATCCAAAGCTAGAAGTCGCGTGCTGAGGGCGACGTGCCCCTTGCGTGTTTGTTTCGAGGGTGTAAATTTGATAGCATTCCCAACGAGGTTCGTGATGACCTGGCGTAATCGAAGGGAATCACCGATCAATTGATCTGGAATGTCGGGGTCCACATCGTAAGTAAGGTCCAGGTTATTCTGCGACGCGCGAACAACCAGAGTCTTCAGGATACCGAAGACCGTCTGGCGGAGGGAGTAGGACACCGCTTCCATAGTCATACGACCAGCCTCGACTGTCGTGATACGATGAATTCGAAGTCGACCGTCAGGTGCAAAGGACTCACTCTTGGAGATATCCAATATATCATCGATGATCAGTAATAGGGAGCGGGCCAGTGAGTGGACTAATAACAAACTCTCCCTCTGAGATCTGTTCAAGTCCGAGTCGAGAGTCAGCTCTGTCATGCCGATGATACCGTTCATTGGTGTCCTTTATCCATATCAGTAACCCGGAAACTGTTGCCGATGAACAAGGTCCTCCGTACCTGATTTCGTGGGACATGTTTGCCAAGAATTCGGACTTGGACCTATTTGCCAACTCGGCAGCTTCTCTTGCTGCGGTGTTCTTCTGGATAGAATCACGCAAATTGAATACCATCTGATTGATTTGCGTCTTCAACGAGTCCATCTCGCCGCTCGCTTCAACCGTGATGAACCGAGTGAAATCGCCGTCCATAGCGGCCGCAGAGATCTGAGCGAATCCACGCACTTGCGTGGTCAAGTTGCCAGCCATGGTATTCACAGACATCCTAAACAGTTGGGAAACAATCAGTCATCACTGAGGATGAATGTCAAAGGATAATCAACGCACGTAATCTCTTGCCAGATACCCTGGACGTTACCCACTTCGGCTTGGACGCCGAGTTTGCCCTCTGTACCCACCTCGAATGCGACCTTCTTCACTTCCTTGGCGAAGATGGCCAATTGGGCAATCATATCATTGATGGTATTGACCAGACTCAACATCTCTCCGGAGACCGAGACACCAGTGATCTGTTGCGTCAAATCGCCACGAGCGACAGCAGTCTTACAGTAAAATTAGTTTGGCCTCTGGAACACGAGTAACGATGGACTTACTGTGGCGACAGCAATCGTTCGGACTTGTAGGGTCAACTAGAACACGTCCTGTGAGCACAGAGCGAGTGGGAAAGTAGTGTACGCTCACGTTCGCAGCCATGACGTTGACATTATCCGTGAGGTCCTACATCAATCACGATCACGAAACGATGGTTTTCGTCCGTTACAAAGAGCTCACCTTCCAGGTACCACCAACATTAGTCACCCGGGCTTGACCTCCCAATCGTCCCTCTGTTCCGACTTCTCTTGCAACACGAGTTACTTCATCGGCGAACAAGCTTAAGCTCTCGATCATGCCGTTGACAGTTTCCTTCAACTCTTTGATCTCCCCGCGTACATCGACCTCGATCTTCCTTGTTAAGTCACCAGCTGCGACAGCCTTGGTGACTTCGGCGATAGAACGCACTTGGTTGGTCAAGTTCATGGCCATCAAGTTGACGTTGTCCGTCAAGACCTGACCGTCGTCGGGGAGTATGTCAACCCAGGCTCGAAAGCTAAAAACTCAGACAAACCTTCCACATCCCCTGAACATCGGGGACAGAAGCCTGACCTCCCAAAATACCTTCCGTCCCGACTTCCAAGGACACACGGGTGACCTCATTCGCGAGTGTCGACAATTGGGCGACCATAGAGTTGACAGTTAGCTTCAAATCAAGCATCTCTCCCTGGACGTCGACGTTGACGATCTTGCTCAAATCGCCCAATGCGACAGCCTTTGTGACCTCCGAGATGGACCGAACCTGATCGGTCAAGTTACTGGCCATTTTCTACGGAAAGTATGGTCAAGCCGATCGAACGATCACGATATGAGCAAACCTCACATTCACATTGCGCGTCAGATCTGCCCAGGTTCCTTGTACACCCTCGACGCGGGCCTGACCACCCAAGATACCCTGAGTGCCGACCTCCAGAGCGACACGCGTGACCTCAGAAGCAAACGCGCTCAACTGGTCCACCATAGAATTAACGGTACCCTTCAATGTCGACATCTCGCCCTCAACTTGGATTTCGATCTTCTGGGTCAAGTCACCCTTGGCGACAGCGGTCGTGACCTTGGCGATAGACCGCACTTGATCCGTCAAACTGGAACACATCCGATTTACCTGCGACAAGGTCAGTATCATGCAGTCTCACGCTCTATGACATGACGTACATTCCGAACCAATTCGAACCAAACACCTTCTACATCAGGGACGTGAGCTTGACCACCCAACTTTCCTTGAGAACCGACTTCCAGTGTGACGCGAGTAACTTCGGCGGCTAGCGCCCGGAGACGGATAACCATTCCATTGACAGTGTTCTTCAAGTCCAGAATCTCTCCGCGAGCATCGACGTCAATCTGCTTCGACAAATCACCCAGTGCGACGGCCTTCGTGACCTTGGCAATGCTTCGGACCTGGTTCGTCAAATTGGCTGCTAGCTTGTTGACGACACCCGTCAATTCACGCCAAGTGCCTTCAACGTCCAAGACAAGAGCCTGGCCACCCAATTTGCTAAAGGATCCTACTCAAAAGCGGAACAAAAAGACACGCCTGTCGAGACCTACCCTTCCATACCGACTTCCTGACTGACACGGGTGACTTCCTTGGCGAATTGGCCCAATTTGTCCACCTAATTGCGTAAATAAGCATGGTGCATCGCGTGATACGTACTGGAACTACCATGGTGTTGATGACGTCTTTGAGCTGGACCATGACAACACCTTGTACAGGAACAGTGATCTTCTGTGACAAGTCGCCGCGAGCAACAGCATTGCAGACGCGTGCAACATCCTGTACCTGTGCCTTGAGCAAGCGGAGTTCCTCTACAGCACTCATGCCGCTCTCAAAAGCAGCAGCAGCGAGAGGGCCAGGAGGGACGACGAGAGGTGATCCTGATGGAGATCCGGCGAAGCTACCATTGATGCGACTCATCGTCATCGTGTCCGTGATCGTCTTGCCGCAAGTAGGACAGAATATGTGTTCGAGGTGGGAAGTCGAGGGTGCGGATGCAGACGAGTTTGAGAATGTGCGTTGCAGTTTTGAAAAGTCAAAGTTGCCGGGAATGTTATCCAGCGATAACGACATATTCTGGACGCGAGGGTTGATCGGTCTAGTAGGAGCTCGATCAACATCGGCGACGCCCACCGTTGCGTCCTCTGCCAACATCTCGATATCTGCTGAAACCTCTGTACCGCTGATAATGGAGTCGGATTTGCCCGAGAAGAAGCCGTTGCGGGACGAGTTTGTGTGCTTGGTAGTCAATGTGCTAGGCTGTGAGGATAAAGAAGGAATGTGATCCTTCTGAGAAGGGGAGGAAGAGGGTATGGGAGTGTCGCCTACGCTGCGCCTTTTCTTTGTCTCAGGCCCCATTGCTTGCCATGATTCGGAAGACTTTATGGTGGCGAGGGCGTCCTCGGCAGTGTACATTCTGCGGGTGATGACGGCGAGGGAGCGGAGGATGGAGTCGGTCTGCCAATCGCCAGGTCCATCGTATCGGGGCAGTGGGGTGGACATGGGACATAGTTCGTAGGTGGAAAGTAGAGCAATGAGGTGTGAAAGAAACGGATCATTGAGACCACGCGTGTAGTCCATCGAGCTCATCGTCTCCGACGATGACGAGCAACGACAGTTGTAGGTGGTGGTTGGGACTTGAAAGAAAGGCGGAAGAGGAATGTCGGGTAGAAATGACTAACAACGACGGGTATGGGAGGCTGATCACCCGCAATTAGCTCATGCTCCGCTCCATGAGACGCCTAAGCATACACAATACAGCTGTACAAAACCCCCGCTAGATATAAACTGGCAACGTCGGGTTGAGTCCAATCCAATCGATACCCTCCACGAACTCCTTGTCATCGATCAGGAAGTCCTGTTCCTTTCGGTCAGCTCTTGGCGCTCGAACCACTGAGGGTACACTCACCAGCGGACACTCGACCAGAGAGCCCTTGACCTGAGCGAGGCGTTCTTTGACCCGCTGCAAGGGCGTACCCGGCACAACATGTCCCGTCTTCACCTTTGGCACGTAGTTCTACCCGTCACTGGGTCACTCGACTGTCACATCGCCCACACAATTACGCACCTCGTAGGCGGACCACGATCGCACGAGGTTCGTCGGCACGGGTCGGAACAACTCTGTAAATATCTCCCTGTTCCTACGCGCTGTATTGTTCAGCAAATCTAGCGTTTCATCCGCAAGTGGGTCCGTAACGGCGGCATCCTCGGGCAAATGGGTCTCATCAATGTTTGGTGCCGGCGCGGGCCGCATGAACACGTCTGGTCGATAACCCGTGCGTTGAGGCTCGATGAGACCCAAGTGTTCTACAATCAACAATCAGGACCCTGCCTCGCGTCGTAATCAGAACATTCTTCTTACCTCTGAACAACCTCCGTCTCAAAGTAGCAGCAAATCTTGCCGCCATGTAGGGACGCCCATCCATTGTCGATTCCAGCATTTCGTCGTCCTCGACCACCAACGCGATCTCAGAGTCACCATCACCCTATGTATCCAATTAGAAACGTGACATAGCGCTCCAAGTTGGGCACACACCTTTTGACTACGATCATTCAGGTTAGCAGATCCCATCTAAATGGCTGCGTTAGTCCCACTCATGTCCATCAAATGAAATAAGTACTTACAATCACCCGTCGGTCGTCCACGATCATTACTTTACTGTGGATATAGAGCAACTCCGAAACGTAACTTATTCGGCTCTTCAGTCATCTGTATCCACCATGCACGGATTGACTCACCAGTTAAGCTCCTCCTCTTCAGACCCCATCCAAGTCTCGTCCAGTAATGACTTCCTCCCTTGTAACGCGTGGGAGGCCACCGAATCCGCCACCATCTCATCCGACCGCAGATTCCGCGCACCGGACTCGAACCGCGCAATAACATCCCTCGCAGCCTCAACAGAGTCGGGAAGGGGTACCTTGTCCTTCTTCATCGGCGTCTCTTCTGTCACTGCAATTCCCGCTTTCGCCACCTGCGGGATCTTTATATAGACCTCGCGAGGCACGTCTCTTGTGAAGAGACGACTCCCCACCCACTGACGTGCGAGCGCAATCTGCGCCTCGTGGAACGTCACACCAGAATTCCTCTCCATTTGCGCAATCAGGGCTATCGCGCGTGGAAACATTTCCGTTGAAGAATATTGACAATCAGAAAACTCGAGCGGACTCACACTGAGGTGCATTCAAACGGTCATATGAGCGCAGATGGAAGAATCGGATGTAATCCATTCTAGTGGTAATCATGAGGCTATAAACGCGGGCGAGAACAGTACGTGAAACACCCACGGTTCATAACCCGCCCTGCGGATCTCCTCGTAGACACTATGACCACCCCTGTTTATGGTACGATACTGAGCAGCCATGATCGTCTTCAAAGCGGACTCGCTCTTGATATCTCCCGCAAATCCTGGGACTTCGGGAATGACAACGACGACCTAGGGCGCCGAGGGGTTATTCCAGGGGTTAGCGAGCGCTGATCACCCCAATGGTCTCTTGTCCTGACCTTGAACTTCTTCCCGGCCTGGGCAGCCGCAACGATACGTTCTACCAAGGCCTTCGCAATGCGGTTCTTTACAGGGCCTTCATCTTGTGTGTTTGATATGCTGGATCCGGCATGCCAGCTCAGCAACCCTGACGGCAAGGGGAAAGAGCGCTACGCACAAGAACTGATTCTCTGTGGACGGTGAACAGAGTCATGACCGTCACGAGGCATGCATTACGCCCACCAATACCGAATGAGGGCGAACTCGTAATGAAGAGCCCATCAGAACTTACCGATATAGATGAAGTGGTTGGCTTCGCGAATCAGTTGAATGTCTGGGAAAGAGGATAGAATCCGCGAGGACACGTCACGTTCACACAGGATGTGGGGTAAGGAGCTTACAAGCGTTCTGAATGCTGTGTTCCGTAAGGACACCGTGGCTCCAGTCCGACACGCTGCGAACGACTTGCACACGGCACGCCCCGTGTGGTGGCGGCGGGTACGGAGGTTCGACGCTGTCGCCAAACGCGAGGTGGAACCGTTGCCTAAAATTCCTGCCCATCCGGTGCCACTGTTCGCGGTGTGGATGGCCTGAAAAGACGTAATCAACAATTTCACTCGGGCTGTGCGACAGAACGTACCCGCAACAGCCTCTCCTGGCGCCACTTCGACATTGTGGGGAAGTGCAAGCCAATCGAACTTCCTGTGATAGGGGATGAATGCATGTGATACGCCCATCCTTGTCGCCACGTACGGATCATCCCGGTACTAAAAGAGGCAACTGAGCTCGTGTGGCACGACGGGGAACTCAACGCGTACCTTGCGACGTTTAACTTCGTTCCACCGTTCTATGAAATGCTGACAGATGTCGAGCACCACGGGACCGCAGATTGTCATGTGAACCTGCAGCATGATTCTAGCCGAAGCCCTACGTCCAAGAAACAACTCACATCATGCCAAGGCATCCTCGGAGTTTCTAGAATGGAGACCGCATTACTAACATATTCTGCGACATCCTGGAAATCTAAAACGCGAGCATTGTTGTAATCCTGTCCCGGAAAGAGAGTACGAGAGAAGTCGGTCGGGTGAGCGTCAGCCAATGGGTGATTGTGGGTATCCCAACGGCCGAAACACATGTCTAATCCTCCAATACAAGCTAGGTGATTATCGACCACGACGACCTGCACGGCAACCATGTATGAGCGCACCTCCACAGGTATGATGACCGCCAAACCTTCTCGTGATGGGACCAAAATTCTACCGTATCTAGGATGATAGCTGAACAAACACGGTTAGAACAAGTTTTACATAACACACCTTTACTACCGATATGATCAGGGTGACGCATACACGCAATATTCGGGTGGAGAGCTTCCAACGCGGCCTATAGTTTGGTCAGGATCTGGTGCGACATGCGTGATTCTCACACCCTTGCCTTGGTATGCTTCGACCCCATCGTCATCGTCTGGGTCACTTCTTTGTAAACGATGACATAGATCTTGACCCCTTGTTCAGCCTTCCGCTGTAACAGTCTGTCCAAGCGCCATTCTTGATTCTGAGCCGGGGGTCGGCTAGTGGGTGGAGATGAGCATCGCACGTTCGCAGTGTGAGAATCCGCTGAAACTCGTACCGAAGGTACAACTCTGGCGAGAGCCACCAATCCTGCCACGTCGTTCAGCGAGATAATCGTAGGTGGGTCAAGGAACGCTCACGAGGATAAAGATCGCGTCCTTCGCGCTGTCGAGTATCTCCGACAACGCCCAAAAGTAATCCTGGCCATCAATATGCCTAGCGGTGGGAAAAGCCGCGCTAGTTCAGACCCACCGCTGCGACACATCGACGAAAGCACACACCACTTGATCGCATTTTCCTTCCTCTGACCCGCGAAACTTTCAAATCGGTGACTAGCGTTGATCTTGGCACGAATTTGGTCGTTGAGTTTTTCTTCCGGAGTATCGTGGCGGCCTGCACGCACAGCATTGCATCGGGTCAGACCCAACTCTCCAAGAACAAGCTCGTTGAGAACTCACGATCGCTATCCAAGAGGCCTGATATACCAAAACGCGAGAGTGCTTAGAAAGGGATGACATCTTGCAAGGACATCAGACATACCGATTATCTGATCGCGAGTCCGTTCGATACCCTCGGGGAGTCGGTCGGCATAGTCAAGGACCTTATCCAGAAATCTTCTGGCGGAGGAGAGTCCTTCCATAGCTATCGCGGTTCTACTACGAAATGGGGCACTGCTAACCCCGCCAGAGACGGCAGTCCATTTTTAACCATCTACCCCTGTCACATGTCAGCCTACCCTGGCAACACCCACTGAAACTGCTGTTACTGCCGACTAGCTGACAGGATTTGTCTTATTATGTACTGTTTCAAGCCCTTGTGCACGGTCACCGCACTTCTTAGATTCGGCTTCTAGTAAATCGACACGTCAGAAAGAGACAGCCTTGAACGGATCCGAGCCGCCGCTCTCCAGCCCCGACAACACAGCCCGCCTCACCGCACCCAAGTACTCCGTAAGTCTGCGTCCATCTGGGCGCAAAAAGTCATCGTACAGTTTGTACCGCGAATCAGCGACAATATTGACGAGTTCGAGCGCGACCTTCAGGTTTCTATAGCCCAAGTCAATTTAGAGAGACAACACTGGCAGATGTGGACGGACCCTGGAATATGCTCCCTTGAGGAGTGAAGCATGACGTGCAATCGCAAAATCAGCTCTGGAATGTAAATTTGCCGGATGCGCGCCATTTCACGATGTCGCCGATCTGTATGACAGCATGAGAAGTAAAAATGATAGACGATAGACAGTACAAACCAGCCGGGTTGCTTTGCTCTGGTAGCATCCAGTCAGAAGTGAGCAGCTTCACTATGGACTCATAAGCCTGGTCAACGAGACCCTGTGAAAGGTGATAAGCGTGAAAGAATGTCAAAGACATCGATCTACCTTGAAATCCTTCGACCAGGCTGTCCGAGTATCCTTGTTCATTAGTGATGATTCCATTGACTGACATTCTACTACGCGATCAAGGAGACCCCACACGTTGAAAAACTGTCTGTAGTGGAGATACTCGGTTGCACGTTCTTCAGATTCGTCAATAGAGGCGAGTTCGTGCGGCAAGATCTCCAATAAGCCGCGCGCCAGAGCAACACGTCCAGAACCTGGTATGGATGAGAGAGTGAATGGAATCAGAACGCTTGGCATACCAAGGAAGTATCGTAAGATCACTGTAGCTTGCTCAAGGGCAGTGTCATAAGTTGCTTCCGTGAAGGTTGTCCACTCTATGGAGCGTAGCAGTAACGTCTCCGCATCCGACGGTGGACTTTGTAGCGCGACTATTGATGGAAGAGGACCCTTCAGCTGAGGTAGTAACTGGGAAGTGTAATATTAGAGGGATTCAGAAGAACGAGGACAACATAACAAACATCGAAGGTCCTTTCAATAGTTCGCTCAGCAGCGACAATAGCAACACGTTCCAGGTCGAGACCGTGTTCACGTGCACGCGTCAACGCCAATTTTCGTTCCTTCAAGTCGGCGGAAAGGTCGAGAGATGTAAGGAACATGGCGTAACGCTCCACAGCATTATCGCCCAATGCACCAGCGTACATTGCGATAAGGTCTCGCTGACCAGCAGCCTGGATCAATTTCATAAATAGGATATAAATAATGATTTGCGACCATCGCTTACCTCAAGGACTTGAAGATATGCTTCCAAGATCACTTGAGTGGCCAATGGTGGCACTGAAATGTCAATCATTTTCAAAAAGAGACACAAATGGGCAAAGAATCGTGTCATTGTGGGGTACCTAGTGACAAATGCATAATCTTCGATAGAAGAAAGAAAGTAAGGTACGCACTCAGATGATTCAGAATCGTACATGCCGTCCCTCAGGCCAACTGAAAACGTCTCCAACAGTGACTGTGTCCTGTCGAGAATGATTGCCAACTGAGAGACATGGAAAGCGTTGTCGGATGGAGGACTGCCAGATGGCTGCTGAATAAGCACATTGGAGAAGAACGGATTTCCTCACCCATCCTCGACATTGGTGCCACCCAGTGTCTCCAATGCGGCTGTTGCTTCCTTCTCCCACTCCTCTTCTTCCTTTTCGTCTACATCTTCCGCTGGAAGAGTCACATCCTTGATGTCCTCCCATCCACTCTCCCAATAGCCTCCTCCCAACTTGATCATCTCTGCGGTTTGCTTCTCTTCGCACAGTATGCTTATCTGGGCCCACAGATGATCCTCCCATGTTCGACATGCTGACTTGAGGACGTTGAATGTCTGGGGAGTTGGTGCGAGTGCCGCATATAGTACTCGCTCGGGGTCGGGCAAGTTGGGCTGTAAAATTTAAGAAAATCGAATATGGGAAAGGACAGCGTCTCTTTACGTTTAGAGCAGCTTTAACACAAGTTAACTTCCACAGTCGCCGGCGTCTGTTGCCCTGCCACCCCTCCGCATCGTCTTCGTCCTCGAAGCCTTCGTCGCACGGTTCGTTTGCTGCGTAGATAATGAGTACATGTACGCCAAGCCACTCATCTGTTACTTACCGACTGCTCGCCACTGGAACAGCAATGAACCACGGATACTGGCAGCACGCCATGGTTGGTGGACTTTTCGACACATTTGCACCGCTTCATCCAACCGACCAGCACGCACGAAGGAATACAATGACTGATTCAAGGCTTTTTCGAAAGCCTTGCGCATTGACGACGTCAGTTCCCATAGCCAAACCAGAGGCTTCGTTGTTCACTCACCGCGTCATCCGCAGCTAACGATTTTCCATCCCCTCTATTCACCGCATCTGGATCAAACTCCGTCACGAGACCCTCTCTCGTCCCCTGCCCCGTGCGTAATGCCTGCATGGCGTTGTGCTTTGTGAACTTCCAATAGCCGGTGGTGGCCTCAGGGTGTTGTGGCGGGATTGCCGTGTCGTGGAGCCATTCACGCATGATGACCAGCTCTGTGAGCAAGGGCGAGGCGTGCATGATCGCTTGAGCGAGGGTTAACGTTGGCGTGAATGGGTTCTGCGTCAGTATCGTGCGTGGGTTGAGATGGTGTTCTGGCTCAGTTTTTCGGGCACTGTGCTGGGTTTACTCACAGGCAGAACGGAAAGAGGGCTCCACGCACGGCATTAGCGCCTGTAGTAGGCCCCAGGTATTGGCTTCCATTCGTAGAGCCTCCAATTCAGCAGGAGACACGTCTGAAGTGGCGCTGCTCTCCAACTCTTCTACTCTGGTTGAACCAAATTTAAGGATGACGCGTGCAATACGGGCAATGTAAACTCACTGATCGCGACATAGCTGTCTAAGTCGGGGTGCAAATCCCGAGACTGGATCGAGGAGAGCCGGCAAGTCATCTTTTATCCCTTGACAGAGGCCAAGGACTTGTGCGCACGAGGCGTAAAGGGATTCCGACATGGTCGTGTAGGTCAGGGAACGAGTAGCATGAGCCAATTGTGTTGGTCCCACCAAAGTCAACTCTCGGGAATACATTTTGCCTTTGTTTGGCACATGTCCGATGTCCGATGCGCACTTTAATGACATATCCGATGGGCTACTTCTCTGTGCTGCACAGGCTATGAATAAATCTATCATATAAACTTGGAGATGTGGCTCCTTGTAAATTCACGGTAGAACCGCCTCTACATAGCATCAGCAGAATCAATGGACTTGAGAAATATAGGACATTTGAAACTAAAGTACAACGCCCGAACACGAGGTCACGGAGATTCCTATCGTTACCACATATCTTAAAAGTTGAGTTCAAACCAAGAAGGTGGGAAGTCGTAAAAGTCGTCATGGAACGAAAGTTGTATTTGATGCTGTGAAGGGTCATCCAGGGTAAGGAGAGAAATTGTGGATCGCAAATCGATGCTGTGGATGGCTGGGTTTTGTTTGACGAGCGATCGCAGTTCAGGTCGAGAATGAGACCAATAGGTTCGAAGCGCGATCAAGCGCCCCATTCATCTTCGGAGTCTATCTCCGAGGCGACGAGCAAGTTTTTGGGGAACCAGCCGGACTGATCGAATTCCACGCGCGATTCGCCATACGAACCACTAGTAACGACAATTCCCTCGACCTCGAGCGCCATTTTTTGTACGCCGCCGATATTGCCGCGGTCAGCTATGATTCCAGAGGACGAAATCACGCGATGCCATGGCAAGGGGGAGGAAGTCTGTCCAAGGAACTTGACGACTGCAACAACGTCGATCTGATGCTCTCGATACATATCATGGCCATACCGTCACTAACTCGCCTGGCCTTAGTTGGCTCCCCGAGCAGCCTGGCAATATGCGCACAACTTGTGATCTTTGACGGGGGGATCATCTGAACGACGTTGCAAACCTGGCCGACAAGTCGTTAAAAGGAAGAATTGGAAGATGTGGAACGCGCACTCACGCAAGCATTGAATTGAGCAGCATCCATTACAACGAAGTCCCTCGCGCGAGTGTAGCAAGATAGACAAGCGTCCCAAATTTATACGTTGCGTGTGCATCCTCCGATCAGGAAACACCGTACAACGCGGCTATTCGATCAGCTGGCTGACTGCATCTGGCATCTGGATCGGTGGCATGGTACCTGCCTTCGTCAGAGCTGGAGCCTTGTCGCTAACCCGGAAACCAGGTTCCAGGAATTCCAAATTAGGTTGTCAGCGATTTCCGCAGTTCAGTGGCTTCGACACTTCTTATCCCGCGGCAACCAGATGTAGTAGAGCTTTGATCATAGCATGCGATACACCTATAGTAGATGAGACCGCATTGCATGGTGCCGTGCCGTGCCGCTGATAGTGATTAGCACATCAACGACGCATGATGAGTAGTCTAGGCGCCGGATGACTGCCATACAGCACAGCTCGTCGGTACGTCCGCACCTCAATTCCGCCGCAACGGCCGCGGTTATGTCTGGGGATTCGTCGAACAAGTTTGTCCTCTTCGTGCTTACTAGGTGACTCGATCAGCGGTGTGATGATGACCAGATCTCGCGAGTTACACGCATGCACCGATCACTGTCAATATGGCGCCGTTTGGGTTACCATCCAGGAGTTCAAGTTGCAGTGCAGAAAGTGGTTGTCAGGAGGCTCGAGACGTGACGATATAGCAGTGCACACGTGTTGTTGGAAACGTCGCGATAACTAATACTCCATGCGCTGTGCATGATAGACCCTGCCAGTGCTCACTGACCACGATCAAACATTCTTACCAAGGTGAGCAAGCTAGGGATCTTCTGGCGGCAGCAGGCACCTTAGTTCCCGCTTGGGTAATGCAAGATAGTCGCTCAACTTGTGTAGTATTATTTTGTCTAACATTTTATTACTGTGTCCTACGTGTGTAGGGGTATGCTGACACTACACGGTGTGCTGCAGCGTGCACATGAAGCCAAGGCGGCTAGGTGAGGGTGAGGGCAAGGTTCAGACAACGACGTGCGGAGACTTTGACGCAGAACGAGATGTCGGATACCTTGTCGTGTCGTGTCGTCGCGGCGGTGTCATTGCCAGACTCATGGAAGCGAACGTGGCAAGCAGAGGGCACGAGATTGAGGATAGGGACATGTGTGCGCGAGGGGTCGACGGTCGACGGGAATAGCTATGGCGGCAATTCACCCGAAGGCGACAAGGGCTGGAGGGCAGGCGAGGGCACCGTGAGTGTGGTAACATGAGTGAGAGCGGGACGAGGATGTGGGCGACAGCAGCAGCGCCCGCGAGCGAGGGCACGAGGGCGGGAGGTATACGAACGAGGGTGCGTTGCCGGAGTCCCCGTGAAGTCCAAGTTCCGTCTTTTTTAGGTAAACTAACTCAGGTTCATGATGTAACTTTATTGAGCACGTCCGAGTCTCTACATACTGTTACCCTGCATTCTCGCCCGCACACGACCAATTGGTACCGGTCATGGGCTGATCGAAACAAATAAAATTGTCGATTAAGTAATTTGTCGGTCGATGGAGATATTCCTGATGCCTACTACGTTGCTTGCTCTGAACCCCCCGTCGTAAACATGGGACTTCTACAGTGGATCCCGCTCTCCATCTCCAAACCCGATCCAAAGCCTGAATTCATCCCCGTCTCTGTAAACTGGTTCCCTCATCGCGTCTGCAATTATACCTGCGAATTCTGCTTTCATACTAACACCAGTGACTATCTCCTCCCTCTCGATGATGCCAAACGCGCCCTTCGTCTCCTCGCTGAATCCGGGATGAAGAAACTCAACATCAGTGGCGGAGAGCCGTTCCTCCAGCCCACGTACATCGGAGAGGTCTTCAAGTTTTGCAAGGAGGAGCTCGGCATCGCGTCGTGTTCCGTCGTGAGCAACGGGTCCAAGGTGACGGAGAGGTGGTTGGACAAGTATGGCGAATATCTTGACCTCATCGCCATATCATGCGATTCGTTCGACCTGGAGACAAACCTCAAGCAGGGAAGAGCGGAAAACGGTACCTCCGTTACGCACATTGACAGAGTATTCCAAGTTGCACAGTGGGCGAAACAAAGGGGAATCCTGGTAAAGATCAACACAGTCGTGACGATGCGAGTATCTTCGTCGTCCTTCCGGATTGCTGTACGCTGACCCAACTTGATCCAGCAATAACTGGGAGGAGGATATGAATGACCAAATCCAGGAAATTGACCCGTACCGCTGGAAAGTTCGTCGCTTTTTCCCCTGTGCTTAGGGATCGACTAAATTCCACGGGCAGGTCTTTCAAGTTCTCCTTTTACATGGAGAGAACACGGGCATGAGCTCCAATTCTCTTCGCGACGGGCGCCACCTGACAATCAAGAAAGAACAGTATGAAGCCTTTCTTGAAAGACATAAGGATCGGAAGTGCCTCGTTCCCGAGGACAACGAAGCAATGAAGGATTCGTACTTGCTCCTTGACGAACACATGAGGTGCGCACGGGACTTTCGGCCATCGAACACTAACCGGACGATCCTGGCATACTAGTTTCCCGGATTGTCGCGACTCCAATAAAAAACCAGGAAGATCGATTCTGGACGTCGGCGTGGAGACGGCACTTTTGGATTCTGGCTTTGATGACAAGGCT
This sequence comes from Strobilomyces dryophilus, assembly GCA_038089955.1. Classification (NCBI taxonomy): domain Eukaryota; kingdom Fungi; phylum Basidiomycota; class Agaricomycetes; order Boletales; family Boletaceae; genus Strobilomyces; species Strobilomyces dryophilus. Next base: position 29,041 of record JBBPLT010000036.1, on the reverse strand, counting down.
TTTCGAGATCGTGGTGGTATATTTGACTGGACAAGAACACCAGAACCAAAGGTTCCGGACTGGTGATGAGATCTCGACTTTCCGATGATGAGGCGAAACGAGTAGAGTATTTCATGTACATTTTCCCCGTCATCAGACCATGTAAGGCAACCCATTCTCGATTCAGCCGGTGTTCAAGAGAAGCAAGGCACTCACCAGAAATCAGGCTTCGCAGTTTGCAGATCGGTCCTTGTGCTGGTTGTCCTGAGGAACATGATGAGAATACATCTTGACCCTAAATAGATGTGATGTTACGCGTTGTGCTTCTACGATCGCATGCCTCGATGTTTGGACGTGACCGAACTTGTGAAGAACATCCTTCACCCAACTCAAAGCGCCCTAGTCGAATACAAGGCAGTCCAACAGGAAGTGACGCCTTTGAATTCAAAGACATGCCCTACTGCTGGACGTACCTTATTTCCACCATAGATGTCTTGTGGGGAGACCGGCCTCGAACCTAGTTGCCTAAGATCGTCCCTAAACGAAGAGGTGAGCAACAAGAGGCAGCCGAATGGGCTACCTTCATGCTTTCGTCGCTTGAAATACTCACTGAAATTCGTCCATCGCCCTCTGGTCTTCCCGAGTTTCTCGTTCGGGGACGACGACTGTCTGCAACGGGGTTAGTAGGTGAATTAGAAGAAGCGCAAGAACAAGCCACCATTCAACATCTTATCTGACACATGCGACTAGTCTTGACGCCAAGTATGTCGTAACGTTCGACGATGTCGCAATTTTCGAGTTCCCTGTACATAAAATCAGTAGCAACTCAGTCTGACTGGGGCTGGTGCTGATCGTCGTCCAGTCGCGGCTGCGGACAATGTCAAATATCACCAATCATACTATACCTTGGCAGGCACCAGCAGTTCGTGGATCCAATGGCCAGTATGTTCGAGCGTCTCGCGCGCCATATCGTCTGGAGAAATTCGAGGCTCGGGGAATCGACGGCACGGAGAGGATCTTTGGTTCGCGACGATCGGTAATTGGGCGTCTCGTATGCCATTAGCTTAACGAACCGGAACGAGCACGCAACAAGAATCCTGGGGTTGCAGTGATCGGTAACTGGAGGCATGTCGCATGTCGGGCGAAATTGTCGTGCACAGAACTCGAGAACGATGTGATAATCCAAGGCTGGTGACGATTGGTGACTTGGGGCATCTCGCGTGCCATATCGCCAGTAACAAGCATAGTCGACTCCGGGAGGGTCGCAATGGTCTGTACCTCCGGGCAGCTCGCGTGCCAGGTGACCTAGTAAATTCGAGTACAATCGAGCCCTGCGGGAACGGCAGTACGAGGAGAAACCTGAGTCGATGGTCCGTAACTTTGAGCAACTCGCGTGCCACCAGCAAGTCCAAGCATAATCGAGTTCGGGGGGTATCGCGAAGTTCGGTATCTTCAGGCAGCTCGCGTGCCAAGCGACCCATCGTCGGGAATGAGAATCCTTCGTCGATGATCAATAACTTGGGGCAACTCGCGTGCCATGTCGCCTATGAAATCCAGCATGATCGGGTTCGGTGAGAACGATGTTGGTCGCATAGCCATTAGCTCCAAAGCAATATCGGTTCATTCGAGCAAGTCGCTTGGAAAGGCCTCGACAATTGGGATTGGGGTGTGGCGTCCAGGACACGCAATGGAAAGGGGTGGGAGAGAATCATTTGCAGTGGTAACTGCCAAGGAAGAGAGGAGGAGGAAGGAACTTCAGAGGGGGATTCCAGCGTTGGTTGAGCTTAAATATCTGCCGGAGTGGTGGCTGGCAGTGAGGTGGACCTCCACACTCGGTCCACACCAACATTGTGACACATCCTCCACACGTTGAAACCATTGTTCAGACCAAGCGACTTTCACACTTGTGGAGCCACGCGTGACCTGCTTTGACTCGGCAAATATATGAAAGCACCATTGTCGACTAGTATGAGTTGATTACGCACCGTCCGATACTTAAGTGTGAACCACAGCAAAATCTGAGTGAACGAAAGACAAGTAATGGTATATTTGGAGTGATCTCAGCTTCATCCCAGCTCTCAGACTCCGAGAACTGGAGGTGACGTCTAGCACACTTGCAGCCTGGGAGCACTGAAGGTATCGGGAGATGCCGAGAGCCACGACGCTTGACTTCGAACGGAGTAAATTTCTCGGATGGATAGCGCAGAGTTCCACGCTGCAGTGAGTAAACCTGTCCACGACAGTATTCCGGATTGGCGCGAGGTGACTGCGTGATTCCACAGGTATATCATGTCGTGCGACAGTTCAGTGATATGGCATGTCAGATTTTATACTGGCAACCTCACGTATGTCTTGCAGGATTCCTCCGCAAAAAGTGACGAGTTACAGTACGTCAAGACCATTACCGGTTCGTTTTCACTGACATCGATCATACACAGGCCACATTGCCAAGTTGATTGGGATGCCTAGACACTCGCGACATGTTGGCCAGGGTTCGGCTTCACACAAGTTCTCCACTGGACATTAACCATACACGACAGCTCTGAAATTCTTATCTCCACATGCGACACCACCCGTGCCATGGCACAGAGTGATTTCGGCGACCGGAACAATCTCTTCGCGTGGTCCAGGGACAATTGGTGCACAGCGCCAACGCGACGAGCTTGAGAGAGAGGGTGTTGAAGTCACTGAGGGTCGAACAGGTGATTTCCGGGTCAATTTGTCAACGTGGGGATGGTTTCCTTCCCCTGGTACGGTACCTATTGCGAGCCCAGCCTTGGAACAACTTGATGATACCAGTGGCGACCATTGATGACTATCTATGGTAACCAGCTCACATAGGTCCTTTTCGTGCCATGTCAGTCAAAAACTAATCCCCATGCATTATGATGGATATGCAATACGAAGTAGTGTGACAAAGTGTGACTCGTGATGTCACATAGGGTGACACGTTGATGGGCTAACTATGATACCTAAATAATACTTCAAGTACAGTGTATGAATTGATCCAATGTCATCCATGCTTTCCCCCCACCATCTCCTACCTCTGTAGCTGTGCACAAGAGTGATGCAGCTGCCTTATCATCATCATGTCTTCATTGTTGCCATATTCCAGGACCACCTTCTCAAGCTGCTGGTACATCTCCATTGCCTGAACCTTTGAAATGCACTGCTCTTGGCTCCTCATCATTTGAGTCAACTTCAATCCCATTTCCTTGTTCTGTAGCAAGCTCACACCTCACCCTTCCCACTAGCAGAAAATAGCTGAATTTTATGGATCTCAACTTCTTCAGGAGGCTTGAGTAGCTTGTTGACAATGGGTGGAGTGTTGAAAATGTGATTTTTGAACTTGAGATCTTTGACAGATTCCAACAGCTCTTCCTCAACTGTCTTGAGCTGAGGCAGATTCTTCACAGCATGAGATCTTGATTGTGAATCCTAGTTGTTGCACTGCTACCTCTTCAAAGGGCCTGATTGCTGTCAGAGCAACCTTGGAATCACCCTCAGTGTCCATGACAGCACATAGAGCAGGTCTCTGGTCTGCATCAATAAAGCAATTTCCAAGGTGAGCCATAAGTCAACTTTCTGTATTTGGTAGTGATAGGTCCATTGTTGTGAACTCATTGATAGTAGATTAGTGAGGGATTGGGAATCTGGGGCTGCATCACTAATAGGCATGATAATCCTTGCATGCTGACAACTCAAAGTGCTTATAATTGTATAGATCTGTACCACTCACTGTTTCATGTTGAGTATTATGATCTTGGGAGTTCTTGTCTGGCTGATGCAAAAATTTGGATCCCAAAAGGGGGAATTGTGGGTGCTTGAGCACTCACTTGGTGCCCCTGTGCTCTGTCATAATGCATATTTATGGTAAAAACTGTATGCATTATGCATTATGCAAAAATTTACTCATTTTGGGTGGCCCCAACTTGGGACCACCCAAAATCTCATGCATTATGAGCTTATCTACTGTACTACTAAGCGTCAATGTTTCAACATTCATTGACTTGGTTTGCCTAAACAACAGTAAGCGCATATTCCCGGGTATGGTCATCTGGTGTCCATTTAAATTCGGCTATAAAGAGCACCCACAGCAATTATTGGACAATGAAGGAACAGACAAAATGTATCAGAGGAGGCGGAAATACATCTATCAGTATTGGCCTTAAGCTTGGCCTGACAGTGTGTGTTTTGTCGCTTTGAGCCTTCCTATTTGTGTGAGTATGGAGCAAAGGGATGCCAACCTAGCAGTGCCTTATGCGCCTATGCACGTGTACGTACTTACTGCAGTGACTCACTGAATGTGGACGACGGATACATCATTGAATGAGCGTCATTAGGTAACTTCGAAACGCAACGATCCACTTGGTGGTGTTTAGAATGGTGCCGTGCTTGTCGCGTATTCTGTCGCCATCTCAGACCAAAGCTTTACTACATAACGTTTGCCAGCGAGGCTGCATACAGACTCCAAACTCGTTCACGCATTGATTGTCAGTACTCCCCTTCACTCAGGCTGGCCGAAGGCATTACGCCTGGATACCAATGTGCCGGGCCATAGTATCCACGACATCTCGACATCTTTTGGCTTCGCAGATGGGCCCACTGAGACGTGAGACATGAGGCTGGGTATCAGATGATTGAGGTAAGACTAAGAGGGCGATGCCTTGGGCGATGCTTGCCAAGTCTTGGCATTTGTGGCTGTGTCGGAGCACGCGGCGCCGCAGTTTGAAGCTTGAAAAGGCCGTCTTGACTCTTGACAAACATATACCATGGCTCCAGTCTCAACGCAACCTCTCCCAAGCTCAATGAACGCCTGCAGCGTTGAGTTGTACAGCAACCAGCAATCTACGAATCAATGTCACATCCACCTGGACTCCAAATCGCAGTGTTCCTGCGACGCAGGCTCCAACCCTGCTCGTCACCGCACCTGCCACCAGGCGAGGTTGCGTAGGTTGCTGCTTCCAATCGCACTATTATTACTCGCGGTCGGAGCCACACTGGCCATTTCATGCGTAGCCAATTTCGACCTGTTTGATCTGGTCAATCTGGGAGCCGAAGTGAGTGGTAGCCCTTTGGGCAAAAGGCAGACCACCACCAGCGGACAGTCAAGTTTCACCAGTCACAAACGTGAGTTTATCCCCTGTTATACGACATGTAACCGATGGTCCATCCGTCAGTATACCTCATCATCATTTTCGTCGGCTTGCTTCTTGTGCTTGTTGCGGGCGTCATGCTCAGCTTTTGGTGCTGCAAAGGCAAGTCACCACCATCGCAAGACACGAATTCTGCTGAATTGTTGCTTTTCTCCCTCCCCCTGCATTCAGGTTCGTTTGAGAATCCCCTCTGCTGCCCTTGTTACCTGTGCGCGTGCTGCGGAGGGCTCGGTGAGTCGTTACCACTTCCGTTGCACATAAGACTTACTATGTCTTGTTAGCCTGTTTGGAGTGCATTGGATGCGGATTGTGTGCAGCTGGATTAGAGGAGGCCGTGTGATACCGTTGCATTTTTCGTCGAGCCAACGTAAATTACCCGCAAGCACTGCAGGTGCGGACCGACCGACCGCCATCCTTTATTTTGAACACTTCTCTTGGATAGTTTCCCTATACCACTTAATATCTCATATATCTTGCAAGTTGAATGTACCGCCGATGACTCGGAGTACTACTACCGGGCCGTGCCTGTAGTGTGTGATAACTACTAGAACGTCAAACACTTGGACCCACGACATTTCTTGTTGCATTCTGAGTTTCCAACCCACCCATCCCTAAGTAGCTGGATCGAAAATGAGAGACCGCGTTCGTCGGCGGTCCCTTATATTTGTCTGCAAAGCCATTTGTATGATCTGCTTGCGACACATGATGCCGCGTGTGCCAGTAGGGCCTTGTGCCTCGCTGGGGGCACGGTGGCGGATGAGCTTATTGAGCTGGTTCGATTATCGGACTCGAACTCTCTAGTGACCAACATTCAATGCAAACCGAAACCGTACGGTTCCTATGATACTAATGGGGAGCCTGAGATAAGGGCCCGGAAGGGGTACTGTCGATAGACGATGATCGGTGGTCTTAGCTTTGCAACATGGTTTGATTAGAGCGATCACCTGGCAAGTTGTGATTCAGATCCCACCTTCTTTTCTATGAACTACGATGAGCGCATCATACAGAAAGGTTAGTCCACTTCGAATGGCAGCTGCAGGAAAACACTGGATGTTTGTACGATCAAGATGGCCATCGCCCCACAATCAGCAAGCCAGGACGTGTACCGCTGCAGCAGCCCATGAAATGCCTTATGACGCTTGCCTGAGATCTATGTTCCCCAAGTTTTCGCACATACTCGAGCTTCGCGCACTTGGTACACTGTCATGCGGTTAGTAGGGAGGGGAGGTGGTGTCGCACCCTAGTTTGGACTCAGTACGGAAAATCACGCCGCTATGATCCGATCTTGCTAGCATAGTAAACATTTCTAGTCCAAAGGTGGCGCCTTTCTGTAAGATTTTAGATGACATTTACAGACGGGACTTGACCGTATTGTTTCGAGCTGTTGTTCCTGTCACTGATGGGGCCGACGAGCAAGACTGTAGGGCCAGTAAGACATGGCAGTGGGAGCGATGGATGAGCACGTCTGCCTGGATCTGGATGCAAGTGCCACAACGGATTGACACTGAGTGGTCTCACGCACGCAGTGAAAGGCGGGGCAGTCGCGGTTGGTCTTGCTCCGATTCGTTGATTTAGATACGCCTCTGCACGACGTTGCGGTTCAGTCTGTGTATCTTACTCATTTTTGGACAGGAGACCGCCGGAATCGGAGCTGCTGCCAGTTTCAGCCTGAGTCTTTCTGTCTTGACAGTTACGGCTGAGGTCGTCGTGACACGAGGACCTAAAACACATTTCCCACCGACAGTCCGATAACTCCGTTACAACCTCACTGTACACCCAAACGTCGACCCAGGTCCCGTCTTAGCCAACGTTGCAGCAATCTACTCCAACGTGTCCTCAACTGTGCGATCCAACATCATCCATGCGTACATGAAATCAGTGAGTACCGTTCCACTCTCGGGGTGTCGCAGTGAAGTAAGCCATCACCGGCACGGTAGCTGGATGGTGTTTTCCTCACGGCAGTCCCTGCTGGATTCTATAGAGTGAGAGCATTGCGCCAATACACGCATCATTTCTCACCCAAGAAGTCATAAACGGACCTGTGACACCGTCTGAGGACGGACAGAGGGGTTGAACGTAAAACGTGTTTCAAGTTGAATGTTGTCTTTCGAGGCCCAGCTTCATCGTGGGCCTCACTTACAATTGTAAACTACTAATCACGACAGCATACGGTCGGGGTGATCTGGACATGAAATTGCAACTCCACGCTCATTGGACGACAGTCGGTAAAAGGTAGAACAGTTCATTCGTCGACTAAGGCAGAATGACGGAGCGGACGTGGGACGCCCGCGTCAATATCTCCTTCAATGCACCAATAACAGCAGGCGTGTCCTTGATGTCGACGATGTTGACTGCTTGCGGTCCTTTGAATACGCCGCTGTCGATCCTCTCAGATAGTAAGTCTAGGAAGACTTTAATTTCAGAGGAGTCGAGCATGCTCGACTTCATGCCCTTCAGCGTCAATGCCTTGCTGTAAAAAGTACGCAAATCAATATGGAATAGGCCATCCTTTGCGTGTACTGCCATCACCACCACACGACCGGAACCATCCGGTATCATGGTGGAGAGGGCGTCATTGAAGGGGCGTTCGTAGCCTGCGCAATCAAGCAGGATATCTATCTTATTAGAAAGACCTTCTTTTGAGATTGCATCGCGTATGGCGGTGTCGGAAGTGAGCTCGATAGGCGTCAAGTGTGGCGGTGGAGTCACGTTTGCGAGGGAGGTATAGGTGCCGAATAGACGAACTCCTCGATCTTTGCAGAGCTGTGCTGCAGCGGAACCGATACCACCTCGGGCACCTGTGGAATGGGCATCGTTTCACAACATGCACGAGAATGACGTTCAGCCTACCGATTATGATGACATTGTCTCCTTTCTTGACATTGGCAAGTTTGTTGACCGTGATCCACGCACAGAGACACGGAAGGGTCATGCTCGCAGCCTCGGCATGACTCAGTGTCTCGGGCTTGCGACTAAGGGTCGCCAAAGGGACCTTGACAAATCTAGCCAGGAGGAGATAACTGTGAGAAACAAGGACGCAAGAAGCTTGGGTTACTCACTCTGCAAACGTCCCGTCGGAGGTGAACCCTCGCTCGCCGCCGGTACCCCATACGTGCGTATGAATCCACTGCTCTGCTGGCGCGCCTGCGTCGTCCAGTGCCTCCACGACCTCTCCGGAGAAATCTCGACCAGGAGTGCGCGGAAGCGTCACAAACCGTAAGGTACCCAAAACAGCCGCTGCGTCAGACTATCCTTTGCGAATGTCGAGGACCAAGGGATGCGACATGAATTCGACAACAAGCGAGAAAGAAAAAGAAATATCAATGTCTGTTCCTCAGAAAGAAAGCCGGGGAACCAAAGCTAGAAGCGGGAAGCGGAAGATTGCTCACCCCGTTGATTCCTGCGGCTTTCACGCGGACGAGTGCCTCGCCTGGAGCGAGCGAGGGCTTTGCGACGGTGCGAAGACTAAGGTTATTGAACGAACCTGTCTTTTCAAATCTAAGCGCACGCATAGTTCAATGATGCGTTCGAGTAGCAGTGACCGTATCTGTGTGAAAAGAAACGAGATACGAGACACTCAAGATCACAGAGGTACAGGATAGTAAGGACCCTACTGTAAGGTGATGTTGCTTACTGAGTTGGCTAGCCAAAAAATTTAGAGGCGCGCCGACAGTCGGACAGATTGAATCTCAAAGAAATGGGCGCCAAGAACTGGCATCGTTGGCGCGCGCCGGTGGGAAGCGGTGTTAGTAACGGGGGATCTCGCGATGGCACGTAACCCCCAGCTATATCATCACTTTGTTCACAGGGTCGGGCGATCAACGTTGGCAGAAACCCGCGGGTTGATGTATCGGAAATTGACGCCTCTCTAGAGGCGCCACCCGACATCAGTGGCAGTCAGATCGATGACAGACCCACTACTGGCAGCAGGTAGGAGAGCGGATGACTCGGAAGGCTTGGACTTCCTTTGAGGAGAAACGATAATTGTCACCCTACTCGAGGTCTTCAGTGCAGTCTTGTGGATTACTTTTGTGGTCGAGGCGGCGGGAGTAATAGCGCCAGCGGATATCGTGGGTCCACTGGTTGCTCATCGTCGGGCGGGACCTACGGCTATATGTTTCACTTCTCCTTCCTTCAGTGTTTACAAGACATCAGCTCTGTGGTGCTGCTTGTGAAGCCAGCTTGATTCCTGGGTACGTTGAACGTCCATTCCAGGCAGTCGCGACTCCAAACAAGTGCGGTGTCACGCTAGCTTATGTAATCGTCAAACATGGCCACCCCCTGAAGGTCGACTGGAGGGAAGGTGCGCGAGCGCGCCCGACACGGCGACACGGCCAGGGGACTCGCTCTTGGAACGTTTCGGACTGGTAATCGCACAGGCGGTGTTTCACGCACGCAGAAAAGGTGCTTCGCCAGGGAATCGTGCACGGAGTGGTGTAAAAGTGGTGTAAAGTGCCCATTTGGCGGGCGTGAGCGCGTAAAGTGAGGTTGGCCAGAAACTTAACAGTAAATGTGGTGAATTATAACACTGATTTGCTGTCCCTCAGAGTAAATTTTTCCTGGCTCGCTGGGACGGGCAAACATGCTCGGGCCCAATACTGGGCTGCAGGCCAGGCATATCGCACAATTCACACCTTCCAACCTCACGGATACAAATTATTTCTCCGTGCACATGTCGGCCCATCCTCCGCCTGCACGTTCCACTTCCCTCTCCTGTCACACAAGCCGGTCGTCGAGCGCAAGCTCAGAGCTATCCAAATCGGATTGTACCCGCTCGGTGGCAGTGCCTAGATTTACCATTCACAGGCGACCGAACCGCAGGTGCACTCGGACAAGTTTGTGGTCTCAGCTCTCAGCTCGGGGTTCCGACAATAATTTGAGGCATGGAAACCCGTGAATACCCGTACGCCGCGGGTACGGTGTGCGGTATTGGCGCGGGTTGACCGTGAGCTACACCGTACCCATGCACAATCCTATTTAAAATTGTTCACATCTCTGACAGGTTCTTGGCGCACGATGTGCTACCTGAACTGGTTCATTCAGACAATCAACCACTGAGAGCAAGTTTCATTGTCCTTCTATGTCGAGTTCTTCCGATTGCATGTGAGTGTGTCAATTTGCATCGAGGACACGCCACTTCAGGATCCTACTCCGATGTCTGCATGTCTTTCTTCGCTTGGAATGCCCAGGTTTTGACCGTTTCCAGATGGACGGGTGCCCGCAACTAAGCCAGATTGTTTGAGATTGCTGTCATGATCGGGCGCTACAGGCAAACCACGGAGAGTACGAACTCGGTTCTCTCCAGATGCGCATGCGACTTATCGTTTATTCATCTCCATCAGCTGAGATCAGGTGCGCACACAACCATGTGCGTTCAGTGGTTTATTCCACAAAGGTAGTCCACCCGCCACGTATAAAGGACACGGGCCCGAGCAGATTCGGTACGTGACACAAGCGCCCTCTATCCGAATAATCACAAACAAGCTATGGCTTCTACCTTTTTTTCCTATCCCATCGCTCTCGTTAACGCGATCCTCGAGTCGTTATCCAAGTCAATAGTTCCAGAGACACTGCTCGATGTTCTGTCCCGAGCTGTTCGTCAATATCCAAGTCACGAACTTAGTTTCATTGCTTCCTCTGCTCGCGACTCTTCTATTCAGACCTGGACGTTCAGAGAGCTCCATCGACGCGCATTTTCTCTAGCAAAGGCTATCCGCGCGTGGAGAAAGGCTGCTGGCTCAGTCGTCATCGTTTATCTCACTGAACATGAAGAGAATATGGTTACTATCTGGGCGTGTCTACTCGCTGGTTACGTACCTTGCTTGCAACCTGCCTTGAGTGTTCAACAGGCACACAAGGAAAGTCACGTGGCTCACATGAAGAATATTTTCTCTTCTGCAACTTGGTTGACGGACGAAAGTGGCGCAGACCAACTACAATCAATTGCCGGCCTCGACATTCATTTACTTTCTGGGCTCAGAGCTTCCGCTGAGCACTTCACCACGGACTTCGTTGTCCACAAACCCAAGCCGGACGACGATGCAATTCTATTCCTGACCTCTGGGTCGACCGGCTTTTCCAAGGTTGTCGTGCACACGCACCGCTCTATCCTCGCTGCATGCCATTCCAAAGGTCGAAGTTATGGCATTACTTCGCGATCCAAGGTGATGAACTGTACGTTGCATGAATCGCTTGTCGGACGGCACGCTAAGGTACAAACAGGGGTTGGGTTCGATCACGTCGCCGGGTCACTCGAAATGCATATCGTACCACTTCTATACGGTGCTTCACAGCTGCACGTTCATGCGTCCGCCATCCTCCCCGATTCACTGCAATTTATTCGCCTGGTTGAGGAACAGGTCCATGAGTTATTTCTCTCGTGGTATTACATTTCTGACTAGTTTTCATTCCAGTCAATTGAGGTCACGTTTGCACCGAACTTCTTACTCGCTAAGATCGCCCGCGACCTCGAGAAACGTAATGATCTCTTCGGTACATTAAATCTCACCTCTTTAAGACGCATCAACAGTGGTGGGGAAGCCATCGTCAGCAGTACCGCTATCGCTTTTACTAGAACTCTAAGAAAGCTAGCTAAAAATGGCAACGCTTCATTTGTCATCTCAGCCGGCTTCGGGATGACCGAGACCTGGTAACTGTAGCTTTCTGCTTCGAATCAAAATATCTGTTAATCAGTTTGCCTTTCTTAGCGCTGGTTGCATTTACGACCCTATTAACGTATTAGCCACGCCTCCTCCACACGAATTCTTGGAGCTCGGTACACCAATTCCTGGATGTGAAATGCGAATCGTGAATCCCAATGATGGCGTTACCATCCGCCCTGATGGGCAAAGCGGTGAGCTCCAGGTTCGAGGACCAATGTTATTTGTCAGATATTACAACAACCCAGACGCAACATCTGCTGGCTTTGTTGATGGTGGTTGGTATCGCACGGGTGACGTTGGGGTCATCGAAAACGGCAAGATGAGACTGAGCGGACGGATCAAAGACACTATCATCGTTCATGGTGTTTCGTACGGTATCCCGGAACTAGAAACCCACCTCCAAACTGTCGAGGGCGTCACTCACTCTTTCCTCGCTGCTGCACCCTACCGCCCGCCCGGAAAAGAAACCGAGGGTTTCGTTGTTTTCTACTCTCCTACATTCGATCTCAGCTGTGAGGATTCCCCCACCAAACTCTTTGCTACGCACCGCGCCCTACGTGACGTCTCCGTCAAGATGATTACTCTCCCACCTCATCTCATTATCCCTATTCCTGCCGATCAAATGGAGAAAACCACACTTGGAAAACTTTCAAGGGCTCGTCTCCTGAACCAGTTTAAGCAGGGTGGACTTGCCAAGCATACCGCCCGTGCAGAGGAATTGCTGAGCATGGCTCGTGGTATCAGCTTCACAATGCCTTCCTCAGAGACGGAGCGGACGTTGGCTCGCATCTACGCTGACATATTCACCCTCGATGCGAACAACATATCCACTGGCGATAATTTCTTCGAGCTCGGTGGTACTTCCATTGATGTCATCAGACTCAAGCAAGAGGGAGAATCTGCTTTTCACTTGGCTGAAATTCCGACCATCCAAATCCTTAAGCATCCAGTCCTCTCCAGTCTGGCAAAATACGTGGACTCGCTGATGTCCGGGGACGCGAGCGCAGAAGTGTACGATCCAATCGTTCCCCTTAATCTCACCGGCAGCAAGACCCCCGTCTTCATGGTCCACCCCGGCGTTGGCGAGGTTCTTGTCTTTGTAAACTTCGCCAAATACTTTCAGCACGAGCGACCCTTTTACGCGTTCCGCGCACGGGGTTTCGAACCTGGGCACTCATTCTTTGATTCCATGGAAGAAATGGTGTCTTGCTACGTTGCAGCCATCAAGCGGACACAACGCTACGGCCCATACGCCATCGCTGGTTACTCGTACGGGGGCGTCGTCGCCTTTGAGCTCGCCAAGCGCCTCGAAGCCATGGGCGAAGAGGTCAAATTCACCGGTCTCATCAACATCCCTCCTTACATCGCCGACCGTATGCATGAGATCGACCGGACGAGCGGTATGCTCAATCTCTCGTACTTTCTCGGTCTCGTGAGCAAAGAAGGCGCCGTCAACCTCACGTCCTCGCTGAGGACCCTCACGCGCGGGCAACAGCTAGACACTATTTGGAAGCTGTCCCCGCCCGAGCGTCTGGATGAACTCCAACTGACGCGAGAAAAGTTCGACCACTGGGTCGATATCGCTGGCTCGCTCGTCGAGTGCGGTAAGACATACGAGCCGAGCGGCTCTGCTTGTGAGTCGATTTCACTTGTCCTCGCCCTTCTCCCGTGTGCTGATGTTTGTATCAGCGTCGCTTGATATCTTTTATGCCAATCCGCTTCAAGGGAGCAAACGGGACTGGCTGAAAAAGCTCAATGCATGGGCGGGTTTCTGCCGCAGCCAGCCATCGTACACCGACGTTCCAGGACAACACTACACGCTGATGGACTTCGACCACGTCCCTGGATTCCAAAAGATCTTCCGCGAGCGCCTCCAGTTGCGTGGGCTCTGAAATCCATTTGCCGTCTATCATAGAGAAGTGTTTAGAGGATCACACGATCGGATCGGTCCTACCTTTTTTTTTTCTTATGCTAATCGTGTCGATACTTCTTGTGCCATTCTACAACGCTTTTACATTCCAAATTTTTATGGGTACCACGCATGTTGGTCGAACGTGCACGCCAACCTCGTGAGGGAGAACCTCAGGTGATGGATCGGAACAGCATCCCTTCCTCCGAAGAGACCTATGATACAGGATTATGGCTAATCTACGGGCGTAGTACCATACTAGCGCAGTCCAAGATAACTGCCGGACAGGTGAACCCTGGTCGGAGCCCTATCCTCAGCGCGATCGCTCAGTTGATCGCGGGATGAGCCACGGTTCACATAAACCGATACTATGAGTGTCCACGACGGATATGGTGGCCAAGAGGCGACAAAAAAAAGTGGTCCAACGCACTACAAGCCGCGTCGTTCGAATGGCCCGTCCGAAAGAAGAAACGAATCTGCGCTTCCATACAATCCATAGATTTCAGTAGTGAATTGTGGGCTAGCTTCGAAGCGATGTGTCTCCTGGATATTCAAAATAATGCGACACGTCTGCGAGAGGGCCGATTAATATCGGGGTGGCTGGGTGGCGGAATGAAGTAAAAAGCCAGACGCACGGCAATGGAGGTAACCACCGGGACGAAACTTTAATCAACAAGTCAGAGAGATCTTAGATCACGGTATATAGCAACGTACTATATCAGTTGAGTAGTTGCAGGGCTATCGTGGAGCGTGCAAATAAAAATAACCACAAGAAAGACTTCGGCGTGGTTTCGAGTCAGTTCTATGATGCAGACACACGAGAATTGCCTTGCTCACCAGCAAAACACAGAAACACCAACAATCCATCGCGGATGGTCACGCAGGCAACGGACGACCTCCCGCGTAAGTTTCGTTCGCGCTTGCGGAACGCCAACCACAGGAGGATGGCCTGCGACACGAACGTGCCAGCGACGAACACGAATATCGTCTTTGGGATCTCGATCATAACGCAACCGCCGTCATACGGCGCCGAAGGAATGGACGCGACTGAGGCAGCAACCGTCGTCACCATTTCTAATAAAACACCCAACGTCGCGAGCGCGCTACACCACGAGCGCCATCCGTATAGAGCATAAACTACTACCGATGTCAGTAGATGGAAGAATAAACCAGACCTGAGGTACGCACTTCGGAGGAGCAACACGGCATCAAAACACAGCACAAGTAGCGTGTTTGCTGCCATCTCAATCAAACGATATATTCGGCAGTGATGAAGGGCTACGCCATGATGCACGAGATAGCCCACTTGGAATACGAGCACGGCGCTATACTCGAATGGTGAGGGTTGTTTCAATGCGATGAAACGAATATACGTTTACGTCTGCAAAGTTAATGCAAAGTATTTTCCAAATAGAAATAACCACTTGGTATGGGAAGTCCACGGCATGCTAGTACGCAGCACAGGTCATTTTCGAAATTGTGCAAAGAAGAGAAATTTGCGACGCACGGCCAGACATATTCGACTTCCTGATCGAATGTGACGATGCCGTTCCAGACAATGATGATCCAAGAGGCGGCTATAAAAACATTGAATGTGCCGCGTCAGGGAAAGACACGGAGGGTTGCGTTGCCTACCTGCTGTGTACCCGCACGCCTGCCAAACCTTCAAAGGCGCGAAGCCCACTGCGCTCATAAAGCGCCTTTGACCTCGTCCTGGCCGATTGGCGTCTTTTCGCGCTCGTGGTCAGAGAATGGAACTCACATACCACTGGGAGTAGGCTTGAGAGGATGCACTGGCAATGCCAGCGTGCGCTGAACCAGACGTACGGCGGTAGGAGAAATGGAACAATGAGGGTCGGGAAGAATTAAAACTTTTCATGTACTAACTGTTACGAAACGGACCTGACATGTTCTCTAGCCGAGTTAGGAGGCACGTCAAATTTCCCAAATTAAGACTTATCGCAAGGAAGATCGATCATGTGTTTGCACCCCATCTCCTACTTCAGCTCCTCCCAGCCCAGAAATTTTTTATGTAATAGCTGTTTAACTTCAACTTCGAATATGGGCAAACCGAAGTCCGCCTGGCAAACACCTACCTGTGAGCCGATTCATCTTCCAGCGGGATAAGATGGGATCCTGAAGACGTAGCATGTTGACATCAGGTATTCTGGCAGAACGGCAGGCCCTAGTATATGTAGCTGGCCACTGGCAGTTGGGCTACATTCGCCCACCGTGACGATGCCGCGTAATTTTATCATAGAAACGTTCGGCCGTGCAGGGTCGGCGACCGCATTGGCCCCCAGTGGTCCCCCGTTTCCCTGAGCCACTAGTGATCGATCAATAAATTACAAAACTGTCCACCGGCGGCAACATTTAAGCTGAGTGACGCCGTTTCAGGGACACTGAAGGGATGGAGTCTGAAATAGCGCAACAGGCCTAAGCGACGTCCTCAAGGACGGAAAACCAAATCTGGGCCTGGCTAGATCCCGGAGGGGCTAGAATCATGTAACAAACGCTCGTGTCATCACTGCCAACTCAACGAGCTCCGCACCATCAAATTGTGACCGTAAGCGTCAGTTGACTCAAGGTCTTAGGTCCTGACGAATTGGCATTTTGGTCCCCATGCCACCTGCCAGAACGTAATTGTCGCTACTGTTGACAGTCCAACGACTCGTGCTGACTAACACTGACAGGCTCCTCGGCTTGAGAGCTGGGGGAAAACCGAAAAGTGCCCTGCGCCTGCCAGCCGGATGCAGCGATGCAGCAAGGGTCATCACTGACCCGAGGTCATTCAGTGGATGCGGCTCCTCCGTGACGGGTGGGGGCTAAGTGAATGAAGGCCGCCACTGATGTTTCCTCTTTCTCTGACAGATGGGCTGCCTCGGCCAGTTCGCCATAACTTCAATGGAACGACGGCTATTTGCAGAACGCATCCCTGTGGCCCTGCCACTCTATGCCTCACTCACAATAGCGAGGATGGTGTGTACCAACCCCCGTGCATTCTAGTTTTCTCGAGCGCGCGCGATGGTCGGTCGCCATCTACGGCCGTTGTGGGTCGTGGGTACCTGTACCCGCGCTGTTCCTGTCACTCATGCATATCATCGACGACATATATGTAATATGTAAGATCATTTTCAACACGACAGATAAGTCTGCACGTGATGTATGTTTTGGATTTGCACGACGCATCATATCATTGGGCAAGTCGCTCGGGGGCCATGACACAGCATGTCGGTTTGGCTGTGGATCCCACTGCAGTTTTATGACCCCTGTTGCTGGCTGAACGCATCGATTGCAGCTAAGTGTGGGACGTTCCAAATTGTACATGTCACTTAGGTGCGTCCTCATGCAGAACTTCGTTCGTGCGATCGCAGCAGCAACGTGTATCCGGCCAGACACAGAAAGCACACGAGAAGACTCAGTGAGAGTGAGCGACCCCATATGTGGTCATTTCAACAAACAGCGCGCGCGACACAGGCGAGGCACGGTTGGCGAGACAATGGATGTCGAAGCAGACAACACACACGAGGGGCCTGGGTCAAGGTCAGCAGGACGTGGCTGGAAGCGCGAAAAAAGTGATTGACCTTTCAATGAACTCCGTGGCCAACGGACTGCCGTTGGATGCGAAGATACCCAGGTCTAGAAGTGTGGATCATCTGACTACGAGGCAAGCGCCACCAGACTCGCATGGCGGTGGGGTAGATCGGCGAGCACCGGCACCTTGATTGGACACAAAATGGCACGACAGGCGAGCGGTTGGCTAAAATGACGCCGTGTGGGCGACGGGTAGGCTGTGAAACGCGAGATAATGTGGGGGAGCGTGTCATTGTCATGTCGACTCGCCGGGGAATGGGGTCCGGGGGCGGGGTGGACGATGGAGAGCGCGCGCCCCAGGTAGTAAATATGTGTGACGAAGGAAGAGAATTGTGGATGTGCGCGCGAGGTTGACGGCGACACAAAAGTAGCATGTCCGTGTGGACGCGTAGAGGGGCGACGAGGGCATAGCGAGTGTGGGTGAGTGTGCACCTGCATGCCATGAACGAGCGTCGTCGCGTCAATTCGGCGAGCTCTGAATAAGAGAGCGACTCGGACATCAACGCGTCAAGGGACGGCGATGGCCCCACACAGTGTCATTCCCACGGTACCGGGGGCGGCGCTCGAGTAGCATGTTGGGTCCGGGGGCGCTCTGAACCAGATCGGGACGGATGAGGCACTGTACGAGCATTGGTGCTCGAGGAGACATGGCTAAGAGCTGGTGCGTGGAGCGCATAGGCCGCATGGCGAGTGCATCGATACTAGAATGATGCATCACATTACTTGGAGCACGGAACTGGTCAGTAGCTCGGCTGATTGGCATCAAAATGCATTAGGGAAACGCCATCATGCATCAGAGAGGTGTCCCAGTGAGCAGCTCAGGCCCTCGTGATGATAGTACGAGGGCAGGTCGCGACGCTGATTGCATGTGTATTTAGTTCCCTGTGCAAAGCAGTCCTGTGAGGACCACTGCGACTGGCACGGTGTGGTGCCAGCGGCCGCAGAAGAGCTCACCCATGAGGTCAATCTTTACTTTCACCGACCGCACCCGAGGTAGCCGCAGTTGGCAGGGTTCGACGTCAACACGGATCTGTTGCGGCGCACTTGTCCGGGGATGTCAAAACGGTGAGAAAGTCGGCTTGCCACGAACTACCATGCGGTCGATCATCACACCCGACTCCGAGGTCGCCACCCCCGCCCACCGCGTCGTCCTCATACCCGAGCTGCTCGATATCATCTTCAACTTCTTGGACAGAGAATCCAATGTCAACAACGCCCGCGTCTGCAAAAGATGGTCCAACGTTGCCCTCGACGTCGTCTGGAAGGACGTCCACGACCTCCTCCACCTCTTTCGTCTCCTCAAACCGATATCGCACCAAGAAGACACGTTCGAATACGTGAGCAGTCTTCGCGTCATCTCGGCTCCGGGCTGATCACTCTCCAGCGCTTTGACCAACTCCCAGAGGCCAACGACTGGGCCAGGTTCGAAAAGTATGCCTCGCGCGTTCGGTGCCTCAAGTTCCGGCCGACCAACTACGATCTTGACATCTGTCCCCTGTTGGACGATGTCGCCAGGACGCGAACCTCCTTGGAGATCTTGCCCAACATGCACACCCTCGAGTGGATATACACCAGCACTGCCCACATGGAGCGCTGCAAGTTGTTCCTCCATCGTCGTCTCAGGAACATCACCGTGACCGCACCCTCTCAACATCATCCCCGGCCAGATTTCTACACCGACTTATGCGCCCGCGCGCCTCACTTGCGCTTGCTCACCCTTTTCGTCAACTTCCCCGGCAGACCCATCGACGACGAACTCTGCGTTCTCCTAGAAAATCTGCCAGAACTCAACAAGATCGTGCTGCCTGAATTCCACTACACGTCGTCGGTCATCGAACAACTCTCCCGAGCCAGGAACATCGTCGTCGTGGACTTCAACCAAGACCTCAAGCTCGGTTATGGTGACCCCGGCAATGTGGCATCCTTTACCCCCGTTCTCGAGGAGGGCGCGTTTCCGTGCCTACGCGAGCTCTGCTTGTCCGTCAGAATCGACGACATCGACCGCTTCTTCCGCGCCAATTTTGCGCCTGTCCACATCACTACCTTGTATCTCAATTCGTACACGCCCCACTCACCGGCCGAAGTGCACACCCTCTTCAATACGCTCGCTCAACAGTGCCAAGCGTTGAAAAAGCTTAATCTACAGCTCTACCACAAAGTGCTCCCTCTTGATCTCTTCCCAGACCAACAACTCTCTTACGCCACCATCAAACCCCTCCTCTCCTTCTCACAGCTGGCCTCCTTCGAACTGGTACACAGGTACCCGCTCAAGGTCACCTTGGACGACCTCGACGACCTAGTCAGCAAATGGCCCCACCTGGAATCCCTCATTCTCAACGCGGAACCCCTCTTCATCGACCAAGACGCGTTCACCCTCGACCTCCGCGCACTCCTCCCCTTTGCGCGACACTGTCCCCGCCTCCACTGTCTCGGCCTCTACATCAACGCCAGCGAAGCCGACATCCCCTCCTCGCACGACGCCCTCCATCCCTTTCCCGTTCTACGCACCCTCTCGCTCGGCACATCCCAAGTGCGTGACACGGGCGCCGTCGCGACGTTCCTGAGCCGAATATTGCCCGCGCGGTGCGCGTTGGACTTGGGGCTCACCTGGACCGAGTTCGGGTGCGAAGACGACCGGTTCTTGCCCCCCGAACTGCGGTATCCGCTACAGAAGCGGTGTGCGGCGTGGCATGCCGTCCAGAAACTGCTCCCCGCGCTGATACGGCTGCGTCGCGAGGAAGAGGAGCGGTCGCGCGCGTTGCAGGAGGAGGTGGAGGACTTGCGCGTACGGAATCGGCTCCTGATGGACAAGGCGGACGTCAAGGCCAAGGACACCTGCGTCATCGCGTGACGCGGCGTATGCATATCTATCTCTCGTGCTCTCTGCTTTCATTACATGACGAGGCGACGGGCGTCGCGCTCGCTCTCCACCTGCTACCTTCATACATAGTTATCGTTATCGCTAAGTACGTCTCGGGATCGTCTGTTTGTAGAAATACGACATGATGCTCTCGGTGTGGGTGACGGTCAGATTGAACACGGGATGCGTGGCGTTCTGCAAAAGACTCGAGATCGACGACCGGGTACGACGTCGGAGCACGCACCACGCGGTTCACTGCGCCACCGAGAACGTGCGAGGCACCCTCCTCCTCGGTCCACGCCAGCGCGTCTGCAAACGCAGTTCGACGAAGTCGCTCGAGCGTCGAATCTGTCCGACAAGTTGAGCGGTCCGGTCTACGAGATGGGAGAAACGGGGACGGTCACCCGAGTCGCTCCGCCACGCCCGATCGACCTGCTCGCGTCGCGCCGGTAGCGGGTTCACGCAATGCTGCGCGGCAGATAGCCCAGCGAGACAATACAGCGTGTGATACGCGTCTGCTCCCCTGCTCCGACGCGTCAGTCACGTGCCCGCACGAGGGAGACGCAGAAAGACGCACTTGGGCGGCTTGTCCCGCAGACCCGCCGCGGGGTGCTGTCCCGCGCACAATATGTACCCCTGCAACGCCGCCTTGTTCCACGGCGCCGCGTCCGCGTCTAGCCACGGGTGAGCCTGCCTGCCGCACGCTCCCTTCACAAGTGACGCCGACGCACCGTCCACGTCGTCCCACTCGCCCTCCGCGCCTGGGTCCCCTGTAAGCCAGGTACCGGGGGTGGGCACGCCCACGCCCACCGAGGCTAGCAGCGCGAAGCAGCCCCCGACCCACCAGGAATAACACCCGTCGACGAGCTTGTTCGTCCGCCCCCTGAACCCGCCCAGCTCGATCTCAGAGCCCTGCATCGTGGCGAGCCACCTCAGGAGCCTCTTGCAGTCGATCGACGGCCCGGTCGTCGCGCTCGCCGACGCCAGGGAGGGAGAACGCGGTGGCGGGGGAGACGACGAGAGCAGGTGCGGCTGGATCATGATCCACGACGCGAGCGCGCAAAAGGTGTACCCCCCGTGCGCCTCCCCGAGCGCGGGCCTCACCTCGTCCAACACCGCCCCAGCCCCGTCCTCGTCCCCCGCATAGTACGGCTGCGACGCCGACGCGAACCCCCCCTCGTACGTCTGGCACGACGCGACGAACCCGGGCGTCCCATCGAGCAACTCCGGCGTGAGCAGGTCCAGCAGATACGCCACCACGAGCAGACAATACGTGCCCCTGTTTTTGCGTGCCGCGATCGCGCCCGTGAGCGCGCGGCGGTCGGGGGGACAAGAAAACGCGGACGCTCACCGAACGTCGACCTCGGCGCCGTGCGCCACCAAGAACGAACCGTCGGGCTGCTTGAGCGACGTGAAAAAGGCGTACAGCTTCTCCCTTGCCGACGGGGGGAATACCGTCAGGACGAACGCGACCGACCGGACGACGACGACGCGGACGTACCTGTCGATCTGGTCCCAACCTCCGCGAGGCCCCGGTCGCCCGACGATCGCGAGCGCGCACACCGCCGCATACGTCGGGAGCAAATGCGCTGCTTGCCCTGGCCCGCCGCCAAACCCGCCCTCTGGATGCTGCCATGCCAATATCTTGTCGATCGCGCTGTCTCGGGTGAGACAATGAATGCGTGAGCTGAGCCGTCGGGGCGACAATCAAAAGGCGCACCGTTGCTTGTTACCTGGGTCCAGAACGACGCCCATGACGCAGAAACTCTGGAGCGTCCAGTAGAGGAGCCAGGGTTGGCTCGCGTCTTGGCTGGTGTAGCCCGCTGGGAAGCCCTGTGTGAGGTTTCGGACGAGGAATTGGAGGTGCTGCTGGCGCTGGAGGGGTGGTGGGTAGTCTGGATCGAGTGGGAGGTGCTCGAGGAGGATCGACTCGGTTTCGGCTTGGAGGTCAGAGGTCTCTGTATGGTGTTGATCGTTTGCTGATCGTCGCAGATAAGCCATTGCAGGTGGTGTCCGTCAAGTGGAGTGTCCAGACAATAGCTCCATCAATGGCGCGTCGTCATTGGCCAAGCCAAAGTCTAGATCCCGACACTCTTACACAATTCTATCCTACAACACTCTTTCCACGAGACCCAACCCCTCGCTCTCCAACACTGCTCGGATGGGCTCGCAGATTTCTTTGGTATATGGCGCGAGAACACCCGGGGTGTTGATCACGCCGTCTAAAACGAGCTGGGTAGCGATACCACACGGGACACCGACCGTGAGCGCCATGGCCGAGTGTCCAGACGGGCTTCCGTATCGCTCGAGCGTAGACGTCAACGTTTGCTTGTCGCCCGTCAGCACCCCACGTTCTCCCATCCGATAGGAAACTAAAGTCTTACCTCTGTTCCGTCCGCCCATTCGACGACAAACTTGTGCTGGAGCATGACGAGATCGCGCTCGCCTTGCTCGTACTTCATCAATCCTTCCAGCCGTGCGCACAGGGTATCAAGCAAGTTCTTGCCCCTCGGAACGACCTTGATTGCAGAAAACAAACCAATCCAGCGGAACCCGGATATGATGCGAGTGCTCTCGCTATCGCTGGGGAACTTGCACATGGACTTGATATGGGACACGAGCGAGCTGTGGGTGTGGTCAGCGAGCAATCATGAAAGGTGCGTTGTCATTCACCTCTCAGACGCGTCATTGGCGCCAATGGCCTTCTGGGTGACCTCTGCCCATGTCAGGTCCTCCCTTAGCCATTCCTTCTCATTGGCGTCGAGGAAGCCCAAGTCGACCAACGCTTTGATGAACTCTGGGAATCCCTGGTAGCGCAAAGTGCCACGAACGATGGTTTCCGCTTCCGGAATGTTGTAAAACTCGCGGAAGGGAACCGAGTTGCGGTTAGGGTAGGCAACGAAAGCAAAGGCAGGGGAAATGAAGTATGGTTTGGCGCACTGCATGAGGTCGTTTCCGGAAACATCGAGTTGCTTGCCTTCCGATAGGTACGAAGCCGAGTTTAGCAAAGCCAAGAGGACGCCTCGTGACGACCAAGAAAACTTGTACCCCAAGGGATTTCCAGAGCACTCCGGAGCAGGCAACCCACCACAGTACGACAGAAACTGTTTGATCTGTCCACATCGTCAGTGTCGTTCTTCGTCGAATAGCTCGATCCTCACCTTTCCGCCCTTCTCGTGCACCTCTGAGATGGTCTTGACGGCGTACAGGTGATCAATGCCGGGATCAAGGCCAATTTCATTCATCACTACGATTCCAGCTGCCTTGGCTGCCTCGCAGAGTTCTTTCATCGCGGGCGAGACGTAACTCGTCGTTACAACATGGGTCTTTCCCTTGATCGCGGCCTTGATGACTTCGGCGTGGTAGGTATAGGGAATCAAGGATATGACGAGATCGCTGGCGGCGACCTGTGCCTCGAGATCAGGCGTGGAGTTGACGTCGAGGGAAATGCCGATCGCATTTGGAAGACCCTCGGCCAAGGCCTTGGCGCTGCTGAGCGTCCGGCATGCTGAAGTTCGAGATTAACCTCGAATCACAAGAACCAGTGCAAACACGGACCGATGACCAGCTCGTTGGACGGATCACGAACGACGTACTCGGCGCACGGACGTGCCACGAAGCCAGAACCGAGAAGAAGGATCTTTCGGGTCTTCTTTCCCTCTTTAGCAGCTTTAGCAGCCAAAGCGCTTCGGCCGAAGAGGGGCCGAATGTCGCTTGCTTCGTCCAGGATCACGCGGGCGAACTCGGGGAGGACGAAGGCGGTACGATGGATCTGCTCGCTGTAGTAAAGGGTGTCCTTGACTTTTCGGACGGGTTCGTCGAGCGTTCTTCCTGCCTCTTTTGAGCATACGATGAACCCGATCTGTCCAGACGGGTAGCTCGGGATGGTGGTGAACGCGTATTGCGACACCGGGAAGATCTCGCGTGTCATGTTTCGTAGCTGGGAGATGAGAGGAAGGTGAAGCCAGAGACATTCAGCCTGGGTAGAGACGTGCCCGCCTGGCGTCAGCGCATCGTAGAGTAGCTGGAAGTACGGTTTTTGGAAGAGGGACTCTGCGGGACCGACCGGATCGGAGGAGTCGGTGATGATGACGTCGTAAGTCGCTTCGTTCTCGGCGAGGAACTTGAAGCCGTCTCCGATGAAGACTCTGACGCGGGGAGACTCCAGGAGCGCGGACATGTGAGGGAGATATATCTTGGCCACTCTGACGACGGCCTATGTCGAAGAATAAGACGGGCGATGTGGGAACGGAAGAAAGCGCGGACCTCGTCGATGTCACAGAGGACGACCTGCTCGACCGAGTCGTGCTTCAAGACCTCGCGGACGACGCCACCGTCACCACCTCCGATGACGAGCACTTTCTTTGGGTTGGGGTGGCTCGCGAGAGGGAGGTGTGCGATCATCTCCTGGTATCTGTCGGGTCGCGCGTGAGGGGCCGTCTGGGTGGCGGGGGCTACGTACGAGAACTCGTCGCGCTCTGAGCACTGTATGACGCCGTCGAGGACCAAGACGTTCCCGTACGTCTCGGACTCGAAGACGAGGACGTCTTGGTAGAGGGATTTCTCGACGTGGAGGATTTTGTTGACCTTGAGGGTCATGGCCTGGCCGGGCCATTGGGACGAGACCTCGCGGAACCAGCCGTCTGCGCGAGGTCAGCCGAGTCGGCCGGTCTGTGGCAGTTCTGGCCGCACCTTGGATGGAGGGATGCGAGGGGGGAGACATGGTCGAGGTTCCGCGCGAATCTGAGATTGATCTTATCGATCCGGCCAACGGTTACTCAAGGTCGGCTCCGGTGATGAAAGTAGTCGTTTCCAAATCGGGCCGACAATTGGTCGGAGTGCAAAACATACGGCTCAGCGAACGTTGCCAGTCCAACGGCAGATCATTGCGTGAGGTCAGCCCTTTGTGCGCGTTCTGGAGATGGTCGTACCTCGGGCGTCACAAAGGGTCTCGTTTTAATGGACCCAACGTTCTCTTACCTTTCGCCATGATCATGAACAAGAAGAGGAGCCTCGACGATACGTGCGACATCTTTCTATCGCGCCGCCGCCCCGCGAGCGAGTTCGCACGCTATGCCCCGCAGGACAGCACGGCGCCCCCGTGCTTTCTACTTCCACGGCCCCTCGACCTCCCCGGGCTGCCCGCCATCGCCTTTGACGCGCCTTGCAACAAGCCGCTCCCCGAACCCGGTTCGTCCGGCGAGCTTCAGCCCAAACCCGTCCGAATGGCCAACGGTCGTCACCACGTCCCGCGTCCTCGCAACCCGTTCATCCTCTTCCGCTGCGACCTCGTTCATCAGCGAAAGGAACTTCCAAGGTCAGACCTGGACGACACCAACATCTCCCGCATCGCCGGTGATTTATGGCGTCACATGTCCGCTGCCCAAAAGAAGCCTTGGATCGAGCTCGCCGCTCGAGAGAAGGCCCGCCACGCCGCGCTCTATCCAGACTACAAGTACGCCCCGGCTCACAACGGGCCAAAGGCGAAGAAGGGAAAGAGCGACAGCGCCCACGTGGAGGACGGGCCGCCGCGCCAAGTATCCAAGATGAAGACTGACTCGCCCCCTGGCAAGGCAAGGTCTTCGAGCTCTCGCCAGGCAGAACGCCCGCGACCGTACCCGCAACCTCGGAGGCGTTCGTCTTGTCCCCCAGCTGGCGCAGTTCCAGCCCCATCACAGTCGCAACTAGACAGATGGGCTCCCAATCTCACCTCTCAGGACGACATGCAGCGCCGTCCGAGTCGAACGGTCATGTACCAGTCGGCGGCAGACTGGCTAAGCTTGCCTCCAGGAGATCCGTTCCTGTTGGATTCCACATACACACTCTCAGACTTGAATCAGGGCCCCCAAGCCTGCCCTCCGCTGAATTTTGACCTTTTTGAACCGGTACGTCCGCTGCTCGTTCGACGACCCGATCGCTGACCCGCTCGACGTAGACGTTCCCCTCTGGCGCATGCAACCTCGGTTTTAGCGCGCAAGAGTTGGCAGAGATGGAACGTTTGGCCATGGGGACGAGTTTTACCGATCCATTTTCCATGACCGGTGTTCCGATGGATCGAGACTCTCTCGTCGCGTACCCCACGTCGATTTCCCCATTTGATTCTGGATCTCCCTCCTCCCTCTCCTCTGGAACACTTTGATACTACACACGCTGTACATGCTTTGACCAGGTTCGTGCTATGGTTTCTCCTTGTCCACGATCACTCACTTATTTATGGTCAGCCCATACAACCCATCTCTCAACCATCAGTCCAGGACAGTAACGACATTAACGTTCTTCCATGTTTCGAGCGCAGAAGCCGACGCCACTATATCGTACCATAATCCCACTTTAATTTTACCCTCCAACGGACATCGCTCGGCCTTCGTAGTACTACTACACACCGTCTGAAGACTTTCGAGAAAAGTACATACGCAGGTAAACGCGGAACGCGTAGTGATCTGGATGTCCCTCCGTCGTCGTTACTGCGGAAGAATCGTGAATCTCGTCTAGCCAGACACTTCATCATTCGGGACCCGATCGTACGCCACTCTGACTGCTTACGTTTTCCCCGCCGCCGAGATAGGATCTGGTCGGGTAAAGTAAGACATTCCGTCTGCACTTGCACTTGGCTGAAGCGAGCGGTTGCGGAGCAAGAGTCCTTTGGCGACTAATCAAGCTCTCCCATTGGCAGATAAATTTCTAAGCGGACCGAAGAAAGTATCACCACATCTTACAGCATGACCTCTGACTGCCGGGAGGTTCGGCAGCGTGCCTCCAACGGTACTCGTGCTGATGGGGCCCCTGACTCGAAGACCGCCGGATTCGCGTCGACGCGCCCTGGAAAAAATAAAATAAAATCTGAATTTGGATCCGGACCACCTTGTTCTTTCGTCGCGACGAGCCTTTTGAAGGGGGGCCTCGTCGACCCTTGAACGTTTGAACGCGGGCCGTCGCAACGACTGGAAGTGACGGCAGCGACAGAGTAGTGGTCGTGACGACCCTCGGCGAAAGCGGAAGATGTCACCAGAGGGTCGTCATGGGCCGCGTCGTCGTCACTGCGCGATGCCATGAAAGCCCATCGTGGACACGCGAGCACGAGAGATCGTCGGAAGACGACGCTCTTGACCTTGGCCGTGAGCGCTTTCCCTGGGGGGAAAACTGAAACGCGGTGCCGGCGATCTCTGGCGTCGCCTCTTCTTGAGCGACGTAACATTCGCCGTCGGCTCACGGGAGCGAAAGTAGGGTACAGTTGAAAAGTCGATACTTTTACACAGCTGTAAATAAGTCCTGTTATTAACAGTTTATTAACCAGTTGAAAAGTCCTCTTGGACTTTGCGAAGTTAGAAAGTGTAAATATGTACGAAATGGTACGGATCAGCCTGGGATGACACTGGTGTGAAAAATGTTCATTCCAAGTGGTTTGTACCTCGTCGTCGAAACCACCGTGTGTAACGCCTGTCTTACGCCGTGGCTTATGGTGTTCAACACCCCACCCCCAGAGAGCCTTTCCCCCTCTCAATTTCAAATTCTCCTCGTACATTTACGGTCGCTGCTGCACAACCTACTGCATCAATTACCCGTCGGCGATGCGACAATGTCTGTATATCAACCTTTTCTGTCCTTTTCCATTGATGAGGAGTTGCTTGACCAGACTTGCTCCGAGATAGGGGCGCTCAATGAGCAGTTCAAGGTGATCTTCGGATGGAAGATTCGGACCACGGGAGATGGGGATTTACCAATTCGAGAACGGGGAAAGCCTGGTGGACAAACCTCAGAGCTCGTCCACATGCACATATCCTCACAATAAGTTACTTTGATCAACATGAGTATTGTTTAATTTATCCTTGCCCCAGACTCTTTGCCATAAAACTTTTTGTGATCCTTCCTAACTCAATGCCAGACGAATGTACTGGATCAACAATGACATGGCTTAACTCATCGCTGCGTGCAAACCAGAATCCACAGACACTTATTGACATGATACAAGTGGGTCAGTGGTACAGAGGTCAAGATGTAAGTACCCCTTCACTCTGAATCATGCAATCACTGATTCAGTCATATCAGCATGCTGAAACAAGGCTGTGCAAGGAGCTGTTTCGCCCTGTCATCAAATTTCGAGAATTTGACAAGATCTACTTTGTGCCATTGCACTAGGCGAGCAAGGAAACAGTTCAGGTGATGCCATCATACCTTCGTCTGCTAACAATGCTGAATCCAAGGATGACTCGGAGGATTTTGATGATGAAATGTCACCCTCGGCATTCATCAATGCTGCTATGTATCCAGAGGAGAGCTCCATCCAAGCTGATGAAGATATCTCTCTTACATCGCCTGCCTTACTTGACATACTTGCTCCCAAACCTCATGGTGATGCAAACCCAAAGCAACCAGTTGTCAGTGCATTGAAGAAGGACCATACAGCGAGGTTGACAGACACTGATTGGGATTTCTAGCTATTTCGCACTTTTTAACATGAAAAACAGTTATTCACAGTGTAAATAATACTTTTTTACACTAAATCACAGTTTCTGTGTGGAAGTGTATTAAACAGCTGTTAGAAAGTAGCCTAGACAGCCCTGGTTTATAAATAGCTGTAAAAAAGTCTGATGGACTTTTCAACTGTTGATACAACCCTAAACCATCAAGGTCTTAGGCTACCCCTTATGTGAATGTCAACCAACACCAGGGAGTCTTGAGGAAAGGGGGTGGTGTTGGAATCAAGGCTGGGCAGGCTTAGGGAGGTCCAAACCCAAGTGAACTTGACTGGAGGATGTCCAGTGCAAGCCCCTTGGCTTATATACACACATCCTATGTATGTACATGTGATGCTCTGATCTACAGATGCAGGACCGTATAAAGAAAGGAAGTCCATACCCTATACCCTGCATAGGAATGTACC